>LD355513.1:0-12901 GCA_001465055.1 Ptychodera flava | reverse complement strand
GATTCACTATACATGGTAGTCTATGTGCAAACTATGAACGTGTATTTTCAAATATAAAACTTGCAATATCTGTTCATCTATAGACGTTTAATAACTGAAATAAATATACTTAATTAGCATGAGTTGTTTACAAGTGAACATGAGAACAAGAATTTTGATTTTGGAATTTCGCTGAAAATGTTGATCTACTATACACGGGGTGTCTATGACAAAACTGTAAATAATTTGTTCCCAATTAAAACATGCACTATTTGTGCATATATGAACCCTGAATAATTGACATGATTGCACTTCATGAGAAGAGGGTGGTTACATGTGTATTTGTGTACAAGAAATTTGATTTTGGAATCGCCTAAAATGTTGATCCACTTTACATTATAGTCTATGAGGAAACTATGTATAATTTTATTAAGGAAAAAACTCAGTAAATCTGTGGAATTACGTTTGCTTGATTATTGATATAAATGTACTTGTTTGGAGTAGGGTGGTTACAAGTCATCATATTACCATGCCCTGCCTGTCGCATTTTGATTGGTCGAGTAGAACCACGTGACTGACCACAAATACACAGTAATGGGCTGTTTATGAATAATAAGATTAACAACTCAAAGTATCGTAACTTTACAGCTCAAACGTTAATCATAATCAATCACAAAATAAAATGGAGCACTTGTGGGCTTGGTTGAGATACGTTTTTCTGAAAATATTTCCAGATTTGCCAATATTTTACGGCACGCGTGACAGTGCGTCGCATATTGCTCAGTTCTGGGCCCACTTGTCGTTTGCTCCGAAAGTTTTCGCAAATTTTGACGATTTTCTCTGGTTCGTTGATAATATAATGGAAATAACAGACTCAGCACTGACCATTAACGTTTATTTATGGGCGCGGACTCGAGGAAAGCCAAATTAACGGGCTTGGCAAGCCTCGCCCGTTAATTTTTGGCTTTCCTCTCGCCCTTGCCCATAAATAAACGTTAATATTCAGCGCGTCGCCCGTTATTTCTATAATGTATATGCAAAAAATGTGATTTTAGAATTTCACAGAAATGTTGATCCACTATACATTTTAGGCTATGAGGAAACTATGAATAGCTTTTTTTAATACAAAGCAAGGTAAATCTGTGTATTTATGTATGCTTGATATTAATGTACCTGATTAGACTACGGTGGTTACAAGTGTATGTGTGTGCAAGAAATTTGATTTTGGAATTTCACCAAAATGTTGATGCACTATACATTGTAGTCTATGAGGAAACTACAAATAACAAATATGCTCCCATTCTGCTCCCAAATTGTTTTTCAAAGGTTGTTTGACCTGAAGCTTCCAGTTGTTATTGATGACACTGCACTATTCTAAATAGTTTGTATTCTGTCAAAGCCCTCACAAAATAAAAATGTACATACAGCAACATAAAGGTTTGACACCGACCTATACCCAATGAATTGTCAATGGGGAATGATATCAAATAAGTGATCTCCCAAATTGTTATTGAAAGGCTGAGTTAAAACTGTTAGTCATTGTAGAGGCAGTTATACACAACAAAGGAGTTGGTTAATTAGAAATCATGACAACGTAAATCTTTTGCCTCAAAGTGGTTGCTTGGATCATTAAATTGTTCAATATACCCTAAAACTTGCGCCCTAAGGGTGCGGCGAAAATGGAAATGGCAGAAAATAAAAAAGTGCCAGAAGGTATTTTTTCTTCTTTCAGCATTCCATATTCTTCAATACATGTACATGCAAGTTCAGTTTTGATGCATGAAAAAGGTGACCCTCCCCTAAAGGCTTGCACAAAATTTTATGACCCTTCAAAAATGCATGAGCGAAAAAATGGCGACCCACCCCCAAAAGACACCGGGCCACCCCCTGCAATTTTTATCCAGTCCCTCAGATTCCGCGACTATACGAGATCTTACGCGACTGTAATGTATGCCCAAAATGAAAGTACTGTCATTGTCTCTATAATTTCATATGTTACAGGCAACAAATGGCTGATAACAAATATGATGAGAATGAATAATGTTTTTATCTCATTTTTGCTACTTTTTGAAGCGACATCATGTGCATCTAGGAGTACACCAAAACCTTTAATTTTATGCAGCCCACCAAGTTGAAAAAAGTATCAGCCTTCAGGTGCAGGGAGCTGATTGAGACTCAGACATTGATATTTCTACTCGATGTAAAGTTTCTAGAACGTCCCTTTGCAAATATCATGTTAGACTGTGATGTGTTTCTGAACAATTAAATTTAAGATAGTACACAATGATATAATTATCAAGAATCGGCATTTTTTCTCCATGGCCTGTTTGTACGGAAACATTCTCGCAGGCCAGAGCGATAATTTCCGCTCCGGTGACCTTCGCAAAAATCAAGCTCTGGCATATAACGCCGGAGAACTGCGGAAGTATGAGTGGGGGTTAATTAATTATTCATGAGAAGATATCATCAGAATTAGCCAATCACGAATACGTTTTACAAAGTCATGTCGGGTCGTAAGCTCCTCATTGTCTGTGTGTACACAATCGAGCTTTCAGGGCCTGAGATCCTCTGGTTCTGTTGCACCTCTTCCGATATATGTTGCATTAAATCCGACAGCTTTCAAAATTTTGACTGTTTTTCTGTCATGATCGAGAGCAACGGCGACACCATGTGAATACTATGGCTTCGATAGGTACACAGACTACGGCCATCAACGAACCCTACCCGGTCCCACTGCAAGGTCGTCCCGGTACACTCAGTGTGACTATTTTCGGACGATCTCGGTTCGGACATTCAAAGACATGCTGTTCGTTGTACTCACTTTGCTCCGTATTGATAGCGTTTTACAATTCATGATACCGCATATTGAGTCAGGTGACGCTGCTGTCCCGTTTTGAATAGTTAGTTTTTTCGGTAGAAGCTATTTCGGGCGCTATAAAACTTCGCGAAGTTAACACACCGTACGATCTAAAGCAACACACAGAGACAGCCCATATCCGATGTAAGCACCATACACGTCGAAATATAGTTGCGTCGTCCATGGGTTGAACGGTTGAGTCCAAACACATTAAACATTTACACATTGCGCGCTCTTCGTCGACAGTGAACGCTGTGGTGGTAAGCACCAAGATCAGCTCTGTAACGGGCAATCTGATTGGCTCGTAGGTTTTTCCTCGACTATCATAGAGCCTTGCAGCAATGCGTGAACGCTAAACGTGGCCAGTGATACCACGGCCTTTTCGGCGTTGGGTGATAAGACTCGCCGAAGAGGGCGTGGTTTACGACGATGGTACGGAAAGGGATGGTGCATCTTTAAATGCATCATGATCACACAATTCTCGACACGGCGTCTCGTACCTCGTTTTTCATGAACGTTTCAGGAAAGTGGCAATATTACAATCACTTTTTTCTTTGCGCAAATCATTGGCGTTGGCTTACTGTACTACCCATTAATAGTCAGCAACCTTTAACCACTCGCCGTGAATTGTTAAGGGACATGCCTACAGCGCGTATAGGACTGCAAATGTCGACCTTTAGCTGTCATGATACCACATCTTCTTCTTTTATGTAACATAGCTTACAACCGACTGGTGCAGGCGACAGAAGTTGCAGCGCTACCCTTAGGGCATTTCAAAGTGGCATGACATCTCGTTTATACCCCTTAAAGAAAATTTTTTTCATCACTAAGCAGATCTGAAATGCATTCAAATGTGTTTCCCTTTTCCCATAGCGTATGAATACCCCACCCCATGTGATTTTGACCATTCCCTGTGCCAGTGGCAGCAACTTGACGATGACGACTTTGACTGGACGTTGCAGTCTGGCAACACGCCAAGCGGCAGCACTGGACCCAGTTCCGACCATACACAGGGAAGTGGTGGAAGTGGGCAGTACCTATACATTGAGGCTTCGAGTAACTATGGAAAGACGGCAAGACTAGTCAGCTCTCCCATTAACCCATCATTAAGTGATCCCTGCACTGTAAGTGGTCTCCATGCTATTGTTGATTTGTAGTCAATTGAGTCTCAAGACAAAAGCCTTTTCGTTTGTTGATGTCATTAGTGGCAGTATATCGTTTTTGCAAGTGATACTGTTACAGCACTTTCCCATTTGTCGATGAACATTTATTCACATTTTATAGAGAGCGCCATACACTCTTGTTTTGGTGCAAGTGGAATGTTTCGTTTTTACAGTAAATAGGCTGTACATTTAATTCTCCTGGGAGCAAAGTGGTCGAGCTCTCGATATTTTGATTTACCTTTCACAATGCTTTCTATCAACAGATGGTATTCCACTATCACATGTATGGAACCAATATCGGCAACCTGCAAATCCTCTTTAGATACGAAGGCGAGACAAATGAAACCAGTCTGTGGTATAAGACCGGAAATCAAGGGAATTCTTGGAATCAAGGCAGCGTGTCATTCTATGGTGCAACGAGACCATTTCAGGTATTACAGTACATTTTAACTCACAGTGATTTCTCCGGCAATGTTTATGATCTTATGATAGGATGAATTACAACAACACACGACGACGAAAGTTTGACAAGAACAATCAGTGGCTTTCACAAAATTATTACTGCTCATTTTACCTACCCTCTCTCATAGGGAAGTCAGAATCATGTTATGTAAGTATATCTATATGATAACAATAATGGAATTGCAATCGGAACAAATAAATAAATAATGAATAAATGTATATCGCTAGGCGACTGATGCCGTATGTTGTGGGTTCGAAACCGATTGAAAACTAGCCGTATATATAACAAGTCATCGTTGATGACACAGTCCCCACTTGTTAATGGGTGCTTTGATTACAGGTCCTCAGAGAGGATAGAGTCCTCTTCATTAGGTCTGTGATAAAAATACTTTTGAATAAATTCGCTTGATACATGTCTGAGTTGTAGTTCAGGACATGAAAAAATCGTAATAAAATGGCCACATGGTGGCCATATTGGATCGAATCACAAAACAAATCAATGTGCATATGTATGACATAGGTCAATGTACTTGTACCAACTTTGATTAAAATCGGTTGAAATATGCCTGAGTTATGGCTTTGTACATGAAAAATCATAACAAAATGGCCGCACAGCAGCCATATTGGATCGTACCACAAAACAAATTTACATGCATATGTATGACATTGGTCAATCTCCTTGTACCAACTTTGAATAAATTTGCTTAATACATATGTGAGTTATGGTTCTGGACATGAAAAAACGTAATAAAATGGCCACACGGCGGCCATATTGGATCGTATCACAAAACAAGTCAATGTGCATATGTATGACATAGGTCGATGTCCTTGTACCAAGTTTGAATAAAATTGGTTTAGATATGCCTGAGTTATGGCTCTGTACATGAAAAAATCGTAACAAAATGGCCGCACGGCAGCCATATTGGATCGTTTCCCAAAACAAATTGATGTGCATAGCTATGACATTGGGCAATGTCCTTGTACCAACTTTGAATAAAATCTGTAGAAACAAGCCTGAGTAATGGCTCTGTACAAGAAAAAATCGTAATAAAATGGCCGCCTGGTGGCCATATTGGATTGTATCACAAAACAAATTGATGTGCATATGTATGACATAGGCCAATGTCCTTGTACCAATTTTGAATAAAATCAGTTGAGATATGCCTGAGTTATGGCTCTGTACATGAAAAAATCGTAATAAAATGGCCGCACAGCGGCCATATTGGATCGTATCACATAAAGAATTGGCATGCATATCTATGACATTGGTCAATGTCCTTGTACCAACTTTGAATAAAATCAGTTGAAACATGCCTGAATTATGGCTCTGTACATGAAAAAATCGTAATAAAATGGCCGCCTGGCAGCCATATTGGATCGTACCGCAAAACAAATCAACGTGCATCTGTATGACATATGAAGTAATCCTTGTACCAAGTTTGAATGAAATCGCTTCAGGCATCTCTGAGATATCTGCGTGAACGGACGGACGCACGCACGCACGCACACACGCATGGACATGACCAAACCTATAAGTCCCCCCGGACGGTGTCCGTGGGGACTAACAAATATAGAGTTAAATCTAGAGCTAAAAGGAGAATCAAATTTATATATAAATACATATACATATATGACTACAGGTTTTTTAATCTTTGACCGCACACTGCGTGATGTAGAGAAAAGAACAAAATATACAACGAGATAATATTACAAAACTTTCTTTATGTCTTCACCTTTTTCCTCTGTCTGTCTGTCTGTCTGTCTGTCTGTCTGTCTGT
Source organism: Ptychodera flava (assembly GCA_001465055.1). Taxonomy (NCBI): domain Eukaryota; kingdom Metazoa; phylum Hemichordata; class Enteropneusta; family Ptychoderidae; genus Ptychodera; species Ptychodera flava. The sequence goes on along the minus strand of LD355513.1, from coordinate 6,662 downwards.
CTGTCTCTCTCTCTCTCTCTCTCTCTCTCTCTCCAGGCCATACTTCAAGGAGTGACAGGTAATGGGTACAAAAGTGATATTGCAATAGACGACATTTCGTTTCTCGACGGCTGTATCAGAGGAGGTAAGAATAAATTTTAGACTTTAAATGATCTGCACATGCACCCCTTGAATAGAAAGTTGATTTACATATTTACATACGTCTGCTCAAGCGTGCAGTGCAATGAGCAAGTCATGCTCTTTTACTAACTTAATTTCATAATTAGAAACCTAATCCTTTCAAGAAGGGTTCTATAATTTCATGATAAAAGTTACTTTGAATTCTTTCTTATTATTTTTTCAAATTTTTACGAAAACACTGTCGAATGTTTTACTGAACTCGCGCGTTCATCCCCAACACAGGTTAAACAAACCATGACATTATTACTTTGACAGCTTTACAAACACAAACTAGAGCTTTCAGCGTTATAACATTTTTAAGAGTTCCAAACGAGTTTGTCGGAATCGCTGAAATCGGTACAGACAAAGTGTAGACGCCATATCTTGGAGAGCGAAATCATGAAAGACAGTGCTTATCGATGGATAACATTTGGAATACATCACAACTCATCCATTTTACATGAAAAATATTTTTCCTCATCGATGCACAGTCTTTTGATTATTTCGTTGTTGAAGAATACTCCCTGAGCAAAATTATTTCGTCTCCATGCTAATGGAATTTTTTCTGTGAACTTGACACTTTGACTTGCTATTTTCTACCCGCAAGAATTAATATAGCTCTCTCTCTCTCTCTCTCTCTCTCTCTCTCTCTCTCTCTCTCTAAAAAAAGACGAAGGCAGTTTACGTTTGGTCAATCCGGTCTCTGGTTCCCAGAAAGAAGGACGAGTAGAGATTTTCCTACAGGGCCAGTGGGGGTCAATATGTAGTTTTGGAACTAGCTGGGACTTGGAAAGAGAAGGGGAAGTCGTGTGTCGACAGCTTGGGTATCAGAGCGCCGAATGGACCAGATCGATCTATCCCGCACCAGACACGACGCCAATTCTGCTAGATAACGTCCAATGTAACGGTACCGAGGCAGCTCTGATAGACTGCAGCCATGATGGATACGGTATCATTGATTCGCAATGCACTCATCTTTACGATATAACTTTGCAGTGTTTAGGTAAGTTCAGTTCTAACGATTTTTTTCAGATATTTCTTACACAAACCAACAATCTCTTTGTAGTGCGGATAAAGTCAAGATTTAACTTTTTGCCTGATCTTGCGAGATATCACGCGGGATATTGTGAAATAACGGCACCAAATTTCATTGAACGATGGTAAACTGGTGCTCCCTCTATTTTGAATAGACAATTTTGGTACCTTCTGGTACTTTTGACTGCACGAAAGGCAATGCAATGTCAAAATATCTTCTTTACATTAGTTTCAGATCTAGAGGTCCGCTAATCGGTCTGTACCAATATTCAGAGCCAGCCAGAATCTGAAAATGTGTATCAGTTTTTTTTACACCATTGCAAAAATACTCAATACATGGTAAATGAAACTCGTACAAAAGAGAACATACTTGGACGTATAAAGTGTTTAACAAGCAATTTTTTATTTCCAGCTCAGCTACATCAGAATGGTCAGTTTATCATACAACGTTCATGTTATTTAGCTGAGTGGGCATTTAATGTCCGGAGTTTTGCGGCCATGTTCTGGTCACACTCCAAGATATTCATTGTTCAGCAGAAATTAAACATATACACCAAACCGTACGTTTACAAGTGCAATGCAAGGAAGAGTCGATACACATGTTTTTTACAAGTAAAGATGACATTGGATTAGTTTGGAAATAAATTAATGAACATTTTGTAATAAAGTTGCAAAAGAGTAATATTCACATTTTTACCTATACGTTACGTATATCATCACACTAATGTCCATTTCAGAGGGCTGTGTGGACCCTGGTACTCCTCCCAATGGTCGACAGATTGGTTCACCAGACTATTCTCACGGCTCGGATGTGACTTTCGTTTGTAGCACCGGATATGAAATAGAGGGTTCAAGTTCAATATCCTGTAACGATGGCACTTGGAGTGCACAGATACCGTATTGCTTTGGTAAGTTTTCAAAATAAATAACAAATTCAGGATGTGAAATGAGTTGTGTAATGTTTTACTTCTTCCAAGGGTAACGAATTACGTATATATGTGTGTCTGTGTCTAAGTCTGTGTCTGTATGTTTTACAACTCAACAAAAGTTAGTGACACTTGCCGAATATATATTGGTTATACAAAGATGTCATTGTAGTGGAAGTCACTTATGTCAGCTGATTGCTAATTTTACATGATTTTTTTATTGCGATTATTGTTACAGCACTCACTTCAATGAAGCCGTTTAGATTTGTTAAGATTTGTTTAGATTTGTTTATGTAATCACGTTAGTTAACTTGAAGATATAACTTCCTTTATTGTTAATATGCCAGTGTGATGGAATTTTGAAATTTTCCTTTGTCTTCCTTAAAGGTCGCACCAAATATGGTACATTGGCCAGTGATGTTCATTATCACAAGAGCGGCTGGGGTGGGTGAATGGACCACTCGAATTAGCAAATGGGGGCTCCATGCCCCTTCAAAAATGGGGTTTACCCGTCTGAGCGCATTGTTTCCACATTTTGAAGCCCCAGGGATGGCCCCACAGCAGAGCCTGAGCCAACCCTGGGGCCCTAATAAACCGGCTCAAACTGATTTACAAAAATACAGCAGGGAGGGTGAGTGAACTTTTAAAGTGGCAAATAGAGGCTCCCACCCCTTCAAAAGAGGCATTTTGAAGTCCCCAGCCCCGGGAATTCAAGCATAATGAGTAAAAACTCTTTATCGAAAAAAGCCAATCAAGTTTTTTAAAAATCGGATTTCTTTGCGGACTAAAAGAGGCAAACGGATTATTCTGCCGGGAGACCTTTGTGTAAATGTGCCGCTCATTGCAATTTGCACAACTGCATGGAGATGAAAAGACCAAATAAACATGATGATTGAATTACAAAGATTGGTTTGCAAGTGGCATCTAGTGATCAATATACAGTATCTTTGCAATCATCTATGACAACCACTGTTCAATCACTTGGACATATGACATTGAACACAATGGCATTTTATTAAAAGAGTGGGGAGCTATAAATAATCCACCGTCACAACAACAATGAAGCACTGTCAATTATTCAGTACACTATGCCATCCACTGCTCTGACAGTGGACTATACACAGCCCTTGTGTGTTTGGTTAAATATAGTGAAATAAAAAATATCCCTAAGGCTATTATCTCAAGGTAGAACAGCATGGTTTTGTTTCAACTGTTTGGCGGTCACTCCCTTATTCTTGTGATTAGCATCAACAACTCCCCTGACCTCACAAAAAGGTAATACTTTATGTAAGCTGTCAAACAGCTACTATGGCAATAGCAACAACAGATTCCAGGTTCGAGCCCGGTAGGGTCGCTGATTTTTTTACGGCCAAAAATCATGTTGGACATGGTAAGTCTATGAATAGTGCGACCATTACATTTAATTTCTGTCAGTATGTTTACTACCTGAGGCACTAATAAGAAGCCTGACGAACTATGAGCAGCCTACTCACAGATTTTCTGAGAAGCGAACAAACTTAACACACTTGTGTAGGATGGACAGCTACAGTAGTGGTTCAACCTATATGAACACTGTTGCCTAACTCTGAGAAGTAATGCAGACATGAACACTATTGTCCAACTCTGAGAGGTAATGCAGACATGAACACTGTTGTCTCACTCTGAGAAGTAATGCACACGGCTGGCCGGCAAGACTAGTTTGGCATCACTTATATTTTTTATCTGCAGGGAAATAATGACGTCATCATCCCTCAGGAAAGGGGTGCTGAAAGAATTATGAATAGTAATGTCAGCCTAAGGTAACTGTTTCATCGGAGAGTGACAATGATACATGGTAGTTTTCGAGTATGTTTTGTTCGAAATGTAATCTTGGAGAGATGACTGGCAGGAGTATTTAGGAATTGCTATCATTTTCAATTTTCAGCATTAAAATAACGTAGGGTTGAAAGGGTGATAGTTTGATGCAGTGCTGAAAGAGCTTTAAAAGGGATATATAGGCACTCCCCAAAGTTGTGAGAGTTAATGAGTCTGTGTGAATACTGCGAATGGTTATACTGATTTGCAGGGGTAGCCAGATATCAGTAGAAAGCTGAATAGACTTAATATTCTGACTTCCAGGGCGCCAAGACCCCTCAAAGCAATAAACAACTTACTCGCCTCTAGGTATGTTATACCTGAGACAGGCTTGTTAGGCACTACCGACCTTAAGGCCATACCTACAATAGCGTCTTGATAAACAAGGTTGAAGGCTTCCCAATGTTTTTTTTTTCTCTTTGCTGTTTCCACATCCTTGACGTATTTGATGTCTGAAAGAGCAACATTCTGTGGATCTACAGGAGGTGTCTCCATGCCAGCGCCCATCTATATGGAGACAGAATAACTTTTATTTCTTCAGAATATGTGGGAAGTACTTGATGTCCAGTATGATGATTCGCTTGAGGGTAATCATGCTGATATCCACCCTCGCTATGACCCGTTTCAGGTCTTCAAACTGAATGTGTCCAGTCGCATTAGCAAATAAGTCAGCACAAAAATCAAAACAAAAAATCTGATGGCAACTCTGACCTGGTGTCATTTCGTTGATTGAGCAAAATATCCGCCAGTAACTGATCAAACTCATTTGCAGTGTCCAGCATGATGCAATCTATGAGAAGTTTCCAGGCAATCATGAACGACAGCTGTCGTTCATTCCTTCATTTGCCATCAGCAGGTGCAGGGTGGTTTCACCTACTTGTGCTTGAATGCTGCTTCATAGAACAGATTGGCCATGCCACTGGCACTGTACGTCCGTATTGAGAATGCACCTTAGCTCATTTTTCGAATTCATTATTGTTTTGTCTGGAGCCAGTTTCAGGTGTAGGGGTATTTTGGTGAGAAGGCGGTGAACAGGTTGACTAGGTCACGACAGGTATTTTCGAACATCTTGCAGCTTGAACACTTATCGATATCGACATATATCACAATGTGAGGCACGTTTGGCGTGAGGTCTGTTGGCAAATCCTCTACTCGGGTACTCAGAAGGTCCAGCAGAGTGGTGACGACATCATATGGCACAAACTTTTCACTGTGCTGCTGACGCTGAAGGCGAAAGGGGTTGAGTCTCCAGCAGTCAACCTAGTTCTGACCAATACAGCGACATTGGACAAGACATACATCTGTCAAAGCAGTCTGATGGCTATGCTGCTGGACAGTGGCCAGGGTGAGGAAAAATGATCGGCCAGTATGCCTGTATTACAAGACAAATTCGCTGATGTTGTTTTAATGCATTTCATCAAGTCAGTATCCCATATTGATATCTCTTATGTCATTAACCTTGTCATTCCAGGGCAATGGCATCACAGTCAATCAAAGCTTGTAGTTGCTCAACTGGAGTGGTCAACTTTGACCCTAGCTTCAACCTTTCAGGGTTCATTGGCATACAGCTGTGGCATGCATGCTGTACACCTCTTAGTACAATGTGACAGAAGAGAACAACACCATCACCTATTGCATTTCAACTGGGCAAGACAAAAAAGGATGCTGTGACCTGGCAACTACAATGTCGACACCCCAACAGGGGGCATCGGGCTGCCTGACAAGATCACAATCTAGCCAAAGATTTAAAGATTGGCTTTAGTGCCAACAATAGCTTCACACCCCTGGTTGGTTTCAGAAAGATGATTGTGGACAACAGCAGAGACAGCCACAGGAGGGCTGATTTTGTCCATGTGATCCACTGCGATGCGGTCGATAGGGTCAACAATTATGCGATGAGGTCGACCTCCACTGCAGGGCTATGGGCAGATGCCTGTATCTTTCTCAAAGAATAATGTGCAAATTCTCCCCTGAAAGACACCACAGAAATCTGCAAAAAAGTGGTCTATGACATCAGCAATTCCCTCATAATGCCCATCAAGCTAGGTAGCAACCTCAGCAGTATCAGGCTATGGATTACAGATCAGGAGGGCCAGTTCGTCGACTTCAATAATTTCTCTTGCATCTTTTTTCTAAAGTTGGTATGGAATGGTCCTGAGCGATGCAGAGGCTGTGCAGGAGGCCAAGCAGCACCTCAGGGAGATCTATTATGACAAAGGGGAGGGGTTTTGCTAGATTGAATAAGGAAGCTGCCATGGTAATGGGCATGGGTCCTCGGCCCCAAGAGATCTTATAAGGGTGCCTGAACCTGAAGATCAGGCCAAAAAAAAAATTGTGTGTTTCCTGTAACATGCTCTTCAGAAATAGGGTAGGTAGGTCGGAAAAAAAATTTTTTTTGGTAATTTTTTTTTTCTCTGCAAAAAAGAAAATGTGAAAATTTCAATACCTTTCGACAAGGGTCAAGGCATCGTCATTGTCAACACAAAAGATTACATACACGAATGCAAAAGACAATTACGCAACACTCAGTATTATACACAACTAGACAGTGCGACACAGAACAAACAGTAAACAAAGTACACGAACTATTAAACAAAATGTACGAGAACAAACACATCGACCATGATACCTCGATCCAAAAAACATAAAAATCCGTACCCCGCAGTGGTACTTATTGCCTAAAATTCA
>LD355508.1:27779-40032 GCA_001465055.1 Ptychodera flava | reverse complement strand
GTATGTATGTATGTGTGTATGTCTGTCTGTCGGTCGGTCTGCCTGGTGCATGCATGCATGTATATATGTATGTATGTATGTATGTATGTATGTATGTATGTATGTATGTATGTAATGTAGGTATGTATGTATGTATGTATGTATGTATGTATGTATGTATGTATGTATGTATGTATGTATGTATGTAAGTATCTATCTATTGAGGTATCTATTGATGTATCTATTGATGGATGGATGGATGGACTGCTGGAGTTGGGAAACGAAGAGTCGCAGTGGTTACAACTGACGTGTCTAATATTCGTTACAGTGTTTTTGTACCTCAGTGTAGAACAATCGCACTTGCTAGGCACCTTGAGCGTCACAGCCTGTAATACTTACCATGGAATATAACATACTCAAATTACTAACGGCTTTTATCTGCCTGAACAGATTTAGATTCCCCCTCCAAATGTGTCAGCCAACACTGCAGAAGTAGGCAAACACAAAGACACAGCGAACCAATCACAGGGTCGTGATGTGGACATTTCACACCAAATGATACCTCAGAGAAACGGTCCAACCAATCAGTGCGCAGTAACCAATCTAATAAAACCAGAAACCCAAATCAAATCACTGTAGCAGTTACAAATATTCAGGATAGCACATATGTCTGGGGCGTTACTTATGAAACAAGACAAATGCGACAGCTGCTGCCTAGAAATATTAGATCTTAACAACGGACCAAAGATTCAATTTTCATTTATTTATATAGTATATATATATATATATATATATATATATATATATATATATATATATATATATATATATATATATATATATATATATACATAGTATGCGAACAAACGCACAATAATTATTCCAGTTCAAGATGTTAATCTGAGAGAAAACAAAAGGGAAAGAAGGCAAATGCAACGATATTTCATGATGAGATAATGTTGACTGTGGAAGATTTGTGCCAGTGATTGAAATTAGAAGATGATGTAGAAAGTTGCAATGATAACGGTATATAAGCGAGATAAAGAACAGGGTTGGCGCAAAGGGAGAAGATGGCAATGATGATGATGATGATTCCGACAATAACGATGATACTGATTATGATAATAGCCGCGCCAGTGGCTTACTGACTACGCATGCGCAGATTCATAATATACTATGCGAGTAACCGGAAGTGTACCCTACTTTCATGGGCGCCGCCATGTTTATTTGAGTACTCGGAAATAAACAAATACGAAACGTGCAAATTATTATCTTATAACACTCCATTTATAAAATATATCTCTTTTATTAGCCAGTCAGTGTTATTATCCACTTTGTCGCTGATACAAAATATCGTTAATATCACGCATAAAAAATAGAAAAAGGGAGAAAACTGTCGTGCATATGAACGGGGGGGGGATATACGCAAAGAATGCTGGGGTTGAATTTTGGAAAAGCGCCCGCTTTGTCAATAATTAGATTCAAAAGTTGCCAGTTGTTAGACGGAACGCTATAGTTTCAGCTTTCAAGTGGAAGGTGGGCAGTGCGGTTACCATTGCAATGATAATTATTGCATAATACGTCCCTTGTTTAACGCAATAGGCTGTTATCATGGTAAAAATTGCCAAGTTTTGTCCAACAGTTTTACACATTACATAAAATCTATACCTGCACTGCTGCAGGGTTTGACGTCGTGTACATACGTGAACAGCTTTCATCAGAGGAAAACTGAGCAAAGTTGTCATATAAACGTATATTAAGTAACAATTAATTATATTTTATCATGAATCAACACAAATAACATTGCCAATCTTAACCCCTGGCGCGACACCAAGGGCTGAGCCCTATATAATATTAATGATGATTGTGATGCTGCTGAGGATGACTTTAGTAGTGCTGGTTGTGACAAATATTATGATTTGGTGTCAAAGTGACATTTTGCACCAGTTTCCTTTCTCATACTTTCTGTCGCTTACATAACTGGCATACCTATCTATTTGCAGATGCATTTTTGGGATGGAGCTGTATGATGGTCACTGCGATATTAAAGTAAAGCGAACGAGGGAGATGTCTGAACTTGCTCGGGACGCCATCATTGATCTGATGAAGAGAGCTAACATTGGATGTATTTATGTTGCTTGTCCTCTTTGGTCTATGGTGCGTATCAACGTCTTCTTTCTTACTATATCATCCTCTAGCTCTTTGCGCTTCTAGCAGAAAAATAATTCTTTAAATTCATTATTGAATTTTCTTAAAAATCGGCACATGATTATAAGTCTACTTTGCTTAAACGCTAGCCACACTTAATACGAGTTCAGATGTTTATAAACCTCTGCATTGCTATGTGATGAGAGAAAGTGATCCAATTTTTACTTACCGTCCATGTATCAAGCGAAACGTTCTCCAGAGATATAACAAAACAAAGATTGAAACAATGAAGAGAGTAATGTATCCAAGCTAAAATATATTCACTGCATTCGTCTATTTCAAAATGTCAAGCTGACACATGTTCTTTTTGGAATATTTACAAGAGGACGTTCATACTCAAGCATATGCGAAATTTCCAGATAGTGTACTCTGAACCCCTTTATTGAAGGTGTATACATTTTGAATACAATTTTTCCTATTATTTCTAGAAAATACGAGACATTTTTTCTGAAAGGATGGCAAGACAAAAAGTCATCACGTATTTGGATTTGCAAGTACCCACAGAGTATAAGACGTTTCTTGAAGACTTTTATATGTTATCGCTTGTGGAACAGGAAATTGCTTTCAGTAAGTCTATGTCGTTCTCAAATTGTTATTATTATTATTATTACACTTTATTTACAGAGGGTAGTCTGAGTTACAAAGTAAATATTGTAATTTACATCAGAGCCCTCAATTGTATCTGTTATTTAGAAGAATGACTCCGATGGGTATTAACGTGGCTCATGGTAGGTCACAATGTATTAAAACTGATTGTCGAGCAAAAAGGAGGCACCGTGGACCAGTGGTTAGGGCGACGGACTCACTATCAGAGGATGGTGGGTTCAAGACCCGGTTCAAGACCCGGTAGGTCCAGAGTAATGGACTCACTGTCGGAGGACGGAGAGTTCACGACTCTAGCACGGTGTTGTGCTCTTGAGCAAGGCACTTTACTCCTCAGTGCTCCATTGGGGGGGGGGGATAGTGGGTTATGCCTACCTCATCCTGTAATTGGGCTAACAACCGTTGGATGATGGACTGATAAAAAATTTTGGCTACAGATAGCAATTTTGCTGGCCTGTATACAAGGACATGGAGTATGATTAACATTACAATACTGTTTATTTGTCACAATTCACAGTTGTCTGCAGAATTATGGATAACTGCATGTTACAGTGTCCTGTGAATAGTCTACGGCCTAAGTATTGTTACGTTTAGGCCATTTAAAGACAATTCTTGGTTTGCCGCCCCATGGATTTTTTAAAAATCTACCAGCCAACCAGGGGAAAAACAAACAGATAAAAACATAAGTGTATTAAAATAAACTCAATTTTATTTGGTTTTCTAAGGAAAAATAATATTTTTATTTTTGATAGTGTTAACGTTGTGTTTGTTTTCTTTATTTTCTCTGCAAACCTTCCAGCACGCGGACGGCAATCAAAGAAGTTTATTTAAAGTGCCTTATGGATAAAACATTACGTTCCCCGGCCGAATTACATCATGTTATCTCTCCAACTGTTCTCCCTGTTCTGTTTCCAGGAGCTGACATTTTTGTGGGAGCTGGGTTTTCGAAATGGTCAGACTTCGTTGTTGAAGAAAGAAGTGCATTCAGCCGAACCTCTTACAGCATCAGAGACCTTGTGAGAATTCCTGCAGACGATAAAACTACACTATAAGGAATACGTTTTAAATATTATAAGAGAAACAAAACATTAAGAGTAGCCAAGGTCGAGTATGCATAAACAAAGTGACACTGATTGCGCTATGGTAATGTCGTGCAGAGGTAATGTACATTATGCACGTATAGGGCTATCTGAAGTTTGAAGTTCATTGCCAAGTTTACCAGAGATGTCCATTGAAAATAAAACTAAAAAAAAACATTAAGAAAGTAATTGGTGTTTATTTCAATCACACACAAGATTGGAGACTTGTTGAAATCAAAAGCATAAGGTTAGGAAGGGATTGCAAACATCAAAGATAAATGCAAGTACTGTATTATAATTGTACACAAAAAATGTGTACAATGTGATGGTTTACTCACTGGGGTAAAATGGACGCAATGTGTTCTACTAAATTCGGTACAAACAATCACCGTACAAGCGCGTATGGCAATACAGTACTTCCGAGAATCTGTGCGCGACTGATCTAAGCACATGGGTTTGTTTGTACCTTGTTCCATTTGAATTCTGGGTTACACCTATTGTAGACGAGAATATTAGGGACTATACGATAAATCATCTTCAACCAAGATGTAAGGAATACCACAATTTTAAATTTAAGCAAAATGTATACAAAGAAAGCGAGTAAACAGGACCGTGACACTGAATAAACTTTAGTTACACGTATAAACAATTGAGTATCATTAGACGATGCATTAAAATATCCCGTAATATTGTGAAATAAAGCGAGCGCTCATTCAAAGGTATTGACAGGATAATGTGGTAAGAGCTGTTGAAAATTTCTCCTTTTCCCGGTAAAGTAACATTTTAATTGATAGGACCGTACATTGATGATGGCATTAGTGGATGAAAATTCGTTGAAGTACGAGAATTTAATTCACCTTATATATAACAACAATGAATTGGTATGCAAAGTTTAATTGGAAATTTACAGTATTATGAAACTCGAAATTATCGTCATCTCTTGAAATGTACACGGACATTGCTCTCTTTTCGCTAGAAAAATATCATATGAGAACGTGATAAAAATCGCTTTATTATATTTTGTGACTTTATCAGATGTGTCAGGATTGTCCAATGGTACGAAATGTTTGGTGTGCATGGCCCTATCAACATTTCTGACGCCACACATTCGACTGAATATGCAGAAAGGTTGTCAAACACTCTGAAGTCTTATGTCACATTGATTTTTTTCAGCTACCCGATTAGAAATCAAATTAAGGGTCGCTATGACGACGCATTTTTGAATTGAAGGGTCTCCCGAACAACGCGCAAAATTTTAATTAATCAAATTTTCAGCTGTTACTAATATCTATATCTATATCTATCTATCTATATATATATATATATATATATATATATATATATATATATATATATATATATATATATATATTATTTGACCAAAATAATGAGAAACTTACCAAATAGCAAACTAAAGCTTACATAATAATGCCTTTTTTATTACATTGCAAACATTTTTGTATTACCAAACGAAACTAAACCTGCGCAGGTACAGTAAAAGAATCACACGTAACACCAAGTATCCTGTTTATAACTCGGTAACCTTATCCGTAATAAGACGGTGACCAATTTAAAAGCAAGAGCCGCTTGAGGTATCTCTAGAACCAAAAGAAAAAATGACGGACAGGAGACGATGGCGAGTGAAAACAGATATTCAAATGATCAGGTCCATCCGCGGCAAGGGACGAAAACATGTAAAACGTATCTTCCAAGAATCTATTCAAAACAATAGAAAGCCATAGCAAAATATATCAAAGAATACAGCATTCATATTTCTAATATCTCTATCTTTGTGGAATACACAACCAGTTGCAAACATTGAACACTGTATGTGCATTTTCGCAACAAAGTCGATTATCATTTGTGTATACGCCATGGTTTTAATTTAATTTTGTGTTTTCAAAAGCTGTCGTAAGTTCGACACATTAAAGTTTTGTCAAACCCAAGTAACACAAGCATCGTGATGTACGGCATTCAGTGTACATACTGAAAGACAATATAGCAAATATGAATCATGGGATGGGTGTTTTCTTTCTTCTGTACAAACTGTATTAAGAGGTATTCCTGACGGGTCGACTTTAAGGCATATGTTATTCTTTGCAATCATATTTGTTAAAGGAGAATTACTTTAGAACGATTTATGGTCTTACTTTTAGTTATTAAAAATGGAACAGAATGGGTATATTAGCTTCCATGCCTATTATAGCATTGGTACTCATTGGTATGAAGACGTTCTTTATATTTTCTTCAACATCTGCATATATGTGAATAATACTGCCCTGTTATTCCTCTCTATTCGACCATGCGTATGTATTTACATAGGTTGTAAAAAAGCCAAATCGCCTTCTGAAGCAAGCGGTATTACCAAAACAGTTGATAATGATTTAAAGTGTTGGGAGTCTATGGTGTCGTTACAAAGAGGGCGATTGATTACTGCATGGACGGCTAATTATATTCACACTCCATATTGTGACAAGAGTCATTTTAATCGAACTGATGCCTATTTCGCGGTGTTAATTGCTTTTATTTCCTCGTCATCTTCATAATGAGTTGGTGAGGCATTTGTGCGGCAAAAAGTCATCAAATGAGGGCCTTTTCCACTTTGTGGATTTTAACGACGCTGACTATTGTCAAGGATAGCATTTCTCAGTCTAATCGATCAACCATATCAGGAGTTGTTCATTTGCATAAAATTACCTTTATTAGTATTCAGAACATACTCCAGCCAATCACGCCACTGGATCTGCGCATCAATCGAACAATTTACCGCACTTTGTTATGAAAATCATGACCTTTTCGTTTCAAATATAGATTTCGGGGTCAAAATCTCTGTTTGGGGATACTCAGATGTATGAAATTATGAGATCACGGTCCAAACTTGCTTCCTCGGCGAGAAGAAAACATTTCATTGGTGCACTTTTGAAATATTAAGGTTTGATTTTCGCGCCTGCTTGACGATGTACGTACAGTTAGGCACGAATGACACAATGTCAAAGAAAGATATGCACACATTGTCGTTGATCTCTTCGTCCTGTGATCGCTGAAAGATGCCAGCATGCAGGAGGGGTGATGCTTCATTGAGTATTGGCAGTTCGTTTGGATGGCACAGTACAATATGTTGATATGATGGACAGCGTTGTCAATCGTATCGATGTACTCATTTACAAACACCGTGGCGTCATTTAAAATCATTAGAAAAATACAAAGTTTTCTCTGACGTACATTACCAATTCCATATCAGTCAAACATGGCGATTTCGCTGGACAGAATTATTTTGTTTTATGCCGAACAAGTAATCAAATTGTATCTACGATTACGCTTCTACGATGAAATGAAAACAACTAGAAGTACACCATGTGTGAAGTTTGATTTCTTTCTTGAATCAGGTTTCTGATACTTAGTGAAGTATGTGCACTGAAGAAAATTTTGTTTGATTCTTCGTCAACAGTTGAACTTGGATGTTTCACTAAAACCTGCGAAATATAGGTCCACCGACGTTACAAATGTCACAGCAAGCTTTGCATATATCGTACATATCTATCTAATATCTATCTATCTATCTATATCTATCTATTTATTGAGGTCTCTATTGATGTATCTATTGATGGAAGGACGGGCGGACAGATAGAGTTTGGGAAACGAAGAGTCGCTGTGGTTTAATCTGACCTGTCTAATATTCGTTAAAGTGTTTTTGTACCTCAGTGTAGCACAATCGCACTTGCTAGGCAACTTGACCGTCACAGCCTGTAATACTTACCATGGAATACAACAGACTCAAATTACTAACGGCTGTTATTTGCCTGAACAGATTTAGATTCCCCCTCCAAATGTGTCAGCCAACACTGCAGAAGTAGGCAAACACAGAGACACAGCAAACCAACCACAGGGTCGTGATGTGGACATTTCACATCAAATGATACCTCAGAGAAAAGGTCCAACCAATCAGTGAGCAGTAACCGATCTTATAAAACAACAAACACAAATCAAATCACTGTAGCAGTTACATATTCAGGATGGTACATATGTCTGGGACGTTACTTATTAAACAGGACAAATGCGACAGCTGCTGCCTACAGAAATACTAGATCTTAATAACGGACCAAAGATTCAATTTTTATTTATTAATATGGAGTACCCTGAGTCTTTCCGTGTGTTGATTAAAGATTGAAACACCGCCGAAGAAACAATTAAAAGTGGATTGCTAAAAGTAATTTGAAACATAAATACATTATAATATGCCATACTGCTGCGGCTTATCATATACCAACATATGACGATCAATTATTTGAACTGTTGGTGAAGTGATGAACTTCCGAGCGAATATTCTTGTCGTTTTTATGACTCAGTTTCGGACATAAGTAACCGACATCAGTATATCGTCGATTTGGCAGTTTATGCAAAGCGTCAGACATGAGGCAACTAAATTTCCGACGTCAGTCTTTTTATCTTGTATGTTTAATGGTTTGCATTGGTTTCCTACTTTATGCCATGCAACAAACTTCCAAATCATGTTGGTTTTCAACATATGGCTGTCGACCACTATCTGGACTATCTGACCACGAGGTGAGTTGTGATCATGATTGAGGTTTTAAAATATTGCTTGCACCGCGTTTTGTATTGAACAACAACTCCCCCACAAGATAAAAGTTTGTGGTCTATAGCAGTATTTCTTACGAATATATACAACGAATATAGCGCCACAACCAAGACAACAACTGTTACTTTAAGGCATCGCAGCAAAATCATAAGAACTACATCACTGAAAAGTATGCGTATCATTTTTTATAGCGTAAGCTTAGTTGGTAAATGTACATTACAATTTGACACAGATTAATGTAGATCGCGCCTGGGGGACAGATATTAGGGCTTTCAAACTTTTTCAATTCTATTCTGATCTACCACTTGTACGGTGCATTTTAAAGCTCTTTGTGTAAAAAAACTTTTTACATGCTTAATTTTTCAATGATAGAAAATCTTATTTTTCTCTATATAGTTAACACGGGGATGGCGGTCATTTTGAATTTCAAATACTGTAAATCTCTGGTAATTTATTTCCCTGGTACTAAAATTTGCACGGCGACCCCCGATTGTAATTCTTGATTTGAAAGAGAATGGTTGAAAGATTTATTGAGAAAAGTTTGAGCAAATTATTAAGTCTTTTTTTTTCGAGGCCCATATTTTTGAGGCGCATATTACCTTAAGCACAATAAACTGCAAAACATTTGTCGTAGTTGGAAGATGTTTTTCCTACTGTGTAGTATATGACGTACCATTTATAATCCGCGATACTCTGAGATAGCTATGACTCACTCATTTCCAGCCATGTTGGAAAATATTACACATTTAAGAACATGGAAAGTATAAGGACGGCGATTTACATGTGTAGTAAACGAAACAAAATAGCATAGCTAATGGTTAATTATATTCTTTAATGCTCCAATAAAACGTAAAAGCATGCTTCAACACGTTAGGTTGACTATACTTTAAAAACGCAACTTTATTTTATCGCATAAGAAGCCTGATGTCGTTGATTTTTCGTTTAGGCAGGCTTCATCCGTATTATCTGTCTTGAAGTTCGTGTCAAAACAAAATAGTATGTAGAAATGGTAAAATACCTTAAAGCTCCATAAGCTTTAACTTTGACATTTTCTCTTATTTTTGTTTTCGATGATGACTTACTTATGTTAATTGTCCTACCAAATAACGAGGAATCACTATTAGTTTGGGATCACAACACGTACCGTAGGCCAACAACGAGCGATTTTATGTTGCCAATTTCCATTCTGGTCCGGACTTGAATACAACGTTGTTGACATCTGGAGCTCGGCGCGGCTGATTTTTTAGCGGCTGTGCATCAAAGGGGGAGGTAATTTACGATTTATTTTTACGGAAAAACATCATTTTGGAAAAACATGGACATATTTTATTGGCGTTTTAACATAATTTACTGAACAAAAAATAGGTAAAAGCAGGTAAAAGTTACAGCTTATGGGGCCTTAAAGTGTATGTCCCGCATAAATTCAAAGTTAATTTTGCTTAAAATGAGCCATGCTATATGATTTCGCCATCCCTACTTTATCAAATAAATGCATCACCCAATTGAAACGACGCGGTTAAATATTATAAAAATGCAATATGTTGTGCAACTTTGAAGTTAGCTGCCATTCGGGTCGTTTCGGAATTCGCGGGCATTGCTACCGGAAATGACGTAACTAATAGAACGTACGAGTGAGTGTGTTCACCTCGGCCATATATAGGGAATGCTTACCGCTGTGGCTTCAACATGGTGAGAAGTTACGCCTTTGGTGGCTGAAGTAACTGCAGCCATTGTCAGTTTATTGCATTGTAGGATGCCGTATTAGCCGCATTTGCCAAAATTACAAGAAAGGGTCGGAAAAGAGGCATTCAGACAAGCGTTTTCTGCGGTGCATATTTTCGAGTGCCGTGACTTCGCGTCGAATAAACACGGTTCGGAAGCCAGATGTATGGTAAGATAGACTTTAAGTTTAATTCCTGGAGTTACTACATCGATTATGTAATCGCAATGCTGTACCAGTACGACCATTGTCACCAGAAAGCGTTCGCGTGTATCATCATCAACTGTGTACAATAGCGAGAACAGCAGCAAGACTGCGACAGGTTGCCCAAAACATGTCAAGGATGCGGGGGCCGCGGAGAAGTATGGCCGTGTTTACATCCCCCAAGACTGATCGCCGATTCAGCTGCTTTACGAAAGTGATTGTAAATAAATAAATGAATACAAGTACTAGATCTCATGCTTGTGTGACTCTATAATTAGTAACGTTAGGAGATATCTAATTTTATATTCCTAAAAAGTTTACGTATTGATTGACTGACTCTTTGCGAGACTGAACGATAGGTTGTGTGTAATCACAGTCCCTCCTCCCTTGGTGGAGGGACTGTTGTATAATACAGCACGGCGCTGCCAGTAACAGTGACACAACGTGTAGCAAAGAAGTTTATACTGTTAACGAAGCAGTCGTGTTGTCGTCATCTGTTCCCTTCTGCTCGACTAAGTCTCCCCTAAAATATTTTAGCTTCTTTGAGAATTTCGCAGTCATGAAACAATGAACACTGTGCTTTATATCGCTGACACTTAATCAAGAAAAAACCTGCGGAAGCGTAGCTGATCACTCCGTCACAGAAATGGCCAGCCGAGCCGCCCGGCCTCGGGTGCCAGTGTGCCCGATATTTACATCATGTCAATTTTAATTTATCTCTTCCCGAGAATTTGGCTAGACATGTCTTTACGGTCACATATTGTAAAAAGTGCCAATGTGCATGTGAGGTTTTATAACGCCAAACTGAAGATTTTGCGGCGAGAATACTACCTTTGGTGTTTATGCTAACATGACCCTCAGCCTGTTCCACTTCCAGCTGTTGATAGGAAAGATGTGTGTTATGAACGGTGGACAATTTTCTACTTGATCTCTACTACATTTATCTACAAGCGTCATGGCGTAATTCAAATTTTTATATACAGATTTTGAACGAGGCAATTTGTGTTTAGAAGTAATAATAAGGTGGGATGGCAACTCCAGACTTATAATTGTATTTTGGTAGCTTGCGGTTGTGTGTACGGTAGTGCACTGGTGTGTTTGACTATGGTCACGGTGGGCTTGTCACTGACGCGACGGTCAACAGGAGTTTCGCTCTTGTTCTCGTTTAGGTTAAGGTTCCGACTGTTAAAATTTGCAGGCCTGTAAATTCTGAACAGCTTTGTCATATCTTCTGTGACGATGACATTCTCAGTTGCACTGCTTTCACTCATGAAATTATCACTATCTCCATAGTCAATGCACGAAGTCACCATCACCCGTTCTATTGGTGACGTCACAGCTACTTACGCCAAAACGGGGCGAGCTCGGCAATTTCCGGAAAATGTCGCCATGATTGAAATCGAAAAGTGCAACTTTTCCCGTGTTTTCGTCGAAATAACATAATACAACCGTCTAAAAACCACTCAAATAAGCTTCAGTTTGTGTGTAAATGTTTGTTTTATTAATACCAATTTCATTGACAACCAGAACTAGAGTATACGCCCCAAGTCAAACGAAAAAGTCTCAAAATGTGGCAGGACTCACACTTTAAGTGTGACGGGACAGGAGGCTAATCCGAAAGTTAAAGGATATGTATAGAGGTTTAATCGTTTAGTTTGTATAAACATGATTGCAAACAATTTCAAGTTATCATGTACGATTTTAACTTCTCATACATTCATCTTCTTTCAGCTTGAGAGCGTGCGCACCAAGGATACCAGTCATGGTGGAATTGACACAAACAGTATAGACGATGCTGCTTCGACGGATGTCAACAACATATTTTCAACACCCATAGAGGAAACAAAAGAAACAATGTCAAAA
>LD355508.1:0-20667 GCA_001465055.1 Ptychodera flava | reverse complement strand
GGTCAAATTTTAGAAATTTGATTTGGAGGGGGGGTCGCTTTTTACGTTTCATTTGTCGCTCAAATTCCACCGGCCCCCCCTCCCCGTAAATAACGAATGCTCCCTTAGCAACAACGTACAAGATGACCTGTAGACTTCGTCTTTTTCAAGGAATAGCTGCGTTCTCAGTATTTGTGTTGCAACATCCACTACAGAGAAATTCATGATCAATTATCTTAGCCTATTTAGACATCAAAATTCAACAGTCAAGAAAGCAAATGGATAAAATACGGGTACTGTAAAAGTTTCTGCTGTCTTAATCTTGCTTCCTTTGTTCATTTTCCTGTAATCGTTAAGGTCGGTAACGTAGGTATATAAGGTGCCAACCACGAACAACAGGAAGATGTAAATAATGAAAATCTCGTTACCACAAATGGAAACATGCCTGAATTATTATTTTCAACACATCAGGAACACAAGACCAAAGAACTCCTACAATCTCCAAGTAAAGAGAAGACAATCGGTGTTGACATTCCCAAGGAAAACACTTCTCCGCGTCGCTACATACTTTCTGTTAGGCCTAACATGAAAGGGGAAGGAGCCAGTACGCAATACTGGATGTTTAAAACCGTCATCATGATGGCATTACTAACAAATCGGACTCTCGTTATGATACCGTTTTTCCTAAGTGGAGGTAATGTTGAACAAGGTGTACACGCTGATCGTATGAGGGCGTTCAACGATACCTTTGACGTCAACATTTTGTCGAAATTGTTGCCTGTGGCATCAATAGACTAGTATAAACAGAGTTGTAGTGAAAACAACACACTTATTATAAGGTTGCGAATTCCGGACGCTACGTACCATCGTCTGAGTACAAAGCTGTTTCGTGACTTAATCAATGTCTATCTTCCAAGTGAAGATAAATTGATATTAGATAATGCAAAACTTGAAGACTTTGTGCAAAAATACAAAGATGTGGAATGCTTGGCTATCACACCGTTAAAAAACTATTTAAACGATTTCGTTGGTAGTGAAAGGGAGGAAATGAAGAAAGCTGTAGACAAACACCTTTTACCACCACCTAAAGTAAGACATATTGTCGATGTCATATACGATCAAATTTGTGATGGAAAACCTTATCTGGCATATCATTTTAGGAACAGGACAGCTGAAATGCCGTGAGTATACAATCAAAAAATCATTAAGCATTTATTGTGAAATATAACTATCATATATCATTACAGGATACGATTACTTTTACAAGATTACGATTGATTAAGACACCTTATCACAATACTGTCTATACGTAGTACACTTATAAACTATGTTCATTCAACCCGGACTAACTGTACCACAGCTGAATTACACATTCTGGTAATTGTGTAACATTCGAAACATTTAAATGAGGATGGCAAAATTATTCGATTATGAAAATGCATTTTGAGATAATGGGTTACATCCACAAGAAAATGGATAGGAGGGAATGGGGAGATGATGGTGACGATGATGATGACGACAATGATGACGACGACGTAACTGATGATGATGATGATGATGATGATGATGATGATGATGATGATGAACACGACGTTGATTGTGCTAGTGGCACTGGTGATTGTGGTGGTTGCTGTTGTATAGGTGGAACTTCAAGTAATCTAGTACATGTATTATAAACCCTGTAACGATGAATTAGAAATTTACATGGCTATTTGAAAAGATAAAACGTTTTAACACTTATTAGGGTCAACATCATTACAATAACTACCTTGATCATTTCGACCAGTGCGAAGATCATGTCACATAATTTTTCCAACTGTTACCACCATCATCATCTTTATCATCATTATCATCTATAGTGTATCCGTGATAACAAAGGAAATCACTTCAGGTTCTTTATGTATTTATTAATACAGATGCATCTTTCAAGTAAACCCCGAGGCCTGTAAAGCTATCGTTGAGGAACTAAATGAATTGTCAGAAATGGCAAGTGCTGCACTGTATGAATTGATGACCCGGGAGAGTATAGAGTGCATTTATGTGGCATGTCCGCTATGGTCGAAGGTTGGTTCAGAGATCCCTGGCAAATTGATGTCAGTTAAACATAAGCAGGGATATTAGCGTTTGAGAATTATCTGAAAGTTATCTATAATTTACGCGGCAGTAAAGATTCATGTGCTATGGTATTTTTTGTATTATGGTTACTTGCTCCCTTTCAAAAACCTCTCAGCACAACACTGACGGTAAAAATCATGTTGGTAAGATAATATATATACATCGAAGCAGAACTTAACGGTAAAATCGAAAATAAAAGTATTCATGTATGTGGATATATATATATATATATATATATATATATATATATATATATATATATATATATATATATATATATATATATTAAACTGTTACTTCGCACGGAAACCTATTTTTATACATGATTAGCCATGATTATATATGATTAGACAGAGACAGAGACAGAGGGTCAGAAACAGAAACAGACAGACAGACAGACAGACAGACAGACAGACAGACAGAGGCAGAGTCATATAACCAGAGACAGATATGTTAAATAAATAAAATGTCAAATATCAAATTTCTTGTGATATTTATTTCAGGGTATAACATTTATTCTGTCCAAGATGATACCGATGAACCACATAATTACTTTTCAAGATAAAGAAATTCCTTCAGAATACACTACATTTCTAGGAGATTACTATATGTTATCCCTCGTCGAACAGGAAATTGCATTCAGTAAGTTGAACAATTGGATACATATAATATTTTCATGATTTTTGTCATTTGTAACAGTAGTAGTCTATTATGTTCAGAAATCGTTCAGGTATATTTCAAATCTTACTGGTCAATGAGATAAGAAATTAAAGTTAAACAATTGTCACAGTGTAAATACGCTTTTCCATATGGTGTCGTCAAAATACTTTGCATATGATAAAATCGACTGAGTCATAGTGACTTTGTATTCACAACTTTATGGACAACAACAAATATGACACTCTTTTGCACCTAATTTAACTGAAACTAACCCAATCTACGTACATATTGGTAGTTGGCTTCATTAAGAAAGCGATTAAATATATTAAGGGCCTGCTTATTGTCAATTAAATTGAACATTTCTTTTAACACGACAACATGGAATTATTGCCGTATAGTATCTGACGTTTTTTCTTCTTAATGCCTACAATACAATTAGCGACAATATTCACTAAACCAATGTGAGCTATTGATATACTTTCACTCAGACCTTTATAATGAATCTCGACTAAGATAAGTGTGCTATCGTGAAATTTTAATCATCAAATTGGGGATTATAATCATTAAAATCTCAAATTATTTTTTGTTATTAGTTTTTTGTTTTGAAACTTTCGCTACTTGCCGTTTCACAATTACCGGTTGTCACAACTTGTTCTTACTTTCAGGAGCCCAAATCTTTGTATCTGCGGGATTTTCCAAGTGGTCTCAGATTGTGGTCGAAGGAAGAGAGGCCATCGGAAGAACGTCTTATAATATTCGACAACTTGCAAAGATCCCTGAAACTGTCCATAGAGATAGAATTTAGAGACTAAGTGATACTAGACATGCTATCATTGCCACCACATTAAAATCCAAACAGACAAATCAGGAATGATGGCACATTTGGGTGTTGCATTGGCCTTTTCAATTAAGCGAGTCGCTGAGTTGAATGGCCTAGGTGTGTTATCTGAGAGGTGTATATTGCCATACCTTGGATATATGTCATTTTCTTTGTCTAGAAAATACGGACTTTTTTGTACACAACGCAAATATAGCATATGTTAGGAGTCTCTTTCATTGGGTATTTACGTTCTTCATTTGGAATACAAAATTAAGCAAAAAATGGACGAAAAATTGTGCTAGAATTCTTTGACAAGCGATATATAACATTTTCAAGTTTACACAAACTTAAACATATTTAAGAACAAATTACTGTTCCATATGTGTTTCTGGTGTATGCGTTATTAATATGTCAAATGTCACTATCTGTGTATTCTCAGTGTTATTGATCCTAAAAATATTTTACTAAGAATTGTTAATTCAGTGAACATGATATATGAGATATTTAGTTTCAGAATTTCCTGCAAGTCGTAATATTTGAATGCGTTAAGATATCCCTATATCCGAGATTATATTGTGTATTACACCTTCAACAAGAAACTGTGCCCATGACAATATGTGACCATGTGCCTACGTTAGGAGGGCGAATGGTATCCTTCCTTGAGGGCATACAGTCCCTTCTTTGGAACATAATGACTTGAATTGATGCCTCATTCGTCTTACCTTCTTATTGGGATTTCGGCTTAAAAGTATTATTCACTTTACTGACTTCCGTACAGGCCGATGCAAGAAATATTTCAGACAAGACAGGACGCAGTTCATTGGCATTCTAAAAAAGGGAGATTCTATAAACATTCAATTCTTTCAAATATTTCGTAGAATATCAATTTCTTAATGGTGTTGTAAACCAATTATCTACTCTCAGTTACGTTTATGATACACTTCATGAACTTATTATTAAGAGTCATTATGTTAATACATACATAATGCCCTCATGTGGGAATATAAAAACCGTATTAAGCTTATGTACAGCTATAAAACGCTCCATTCAAGCAATACATTTACGACTAAAGTTATTGTGACTGGTGTTTTGTTTAGGTACCATCAAAATCAGGCCATGACCTCGACTTTTATAGGGTGAAGAGCTACAACAAAGAGATCGTGTAAAATATATAATTCGTCGTTTGAAGATAATGAATGAAGAGGAAACATTAGCGACATGCCTGTATTACCTTTGACTAAACATTTTACCATCTTCGCCTGGCACAAACGTGGCAGAGGTTAGCTAAAAACGTTGATCATGATAATATATTTCCTTTGATTAGATATGCTTTCGATATGTTTTAATATCGATTGAATAAAGTGTTCAAGAATATTTAGAACTTGTTGAAATGCTTATTCTATGTGAAGTAGCCGTATGTAGCTTGCAACCTGGCGTAGAGTGATAACGTGTACCAATTTTACCCATTGACAAAATATTTTGTTCACAGAGTTTATATGACAAGTGAAAGACCTTTCAACATTTTGCTCATTTGTTTGTCTTGTACAAGAAGGAGGGGGTCCCAACAAACGCACAGTTGCATTGCAAAGATTTGGAGAGTACGCACAACAGAAAAGCACGAGTAATCCTTGGTGATATTTCCCATACATCATAAACATCCTCAAACAGACATCAACTTGCACACAATTCCTCTTGTGGATGGAAAAACTCATAGGCTTGTTTATACAATTACGGAATAGAGTAAATTGGCATATGAATAAAGATTAGCTGACCAGCGATTGTGTAAAGACGTTAGAGATATTCGTCACATAAGGCCTTACACATTTTCATATTCTAATTTTTGGAGATTACTTGATATATAATCAGCATGTGGGAACATAATAACGGACACCGAGAGGGTATAAGCTAAAGGGAAGACGCAATTCATTTGGGAGGCATCACCATGTTTTTACTGTAACTTTTTCAAGATATTACAAGCACAATTGGAACTAATTGTGGATAATAGGATCATCATATTTTTCAAATTTCTCAAAATGTTAGGTGCCTATAACTAAATGTTGCAATATTACAAATTACTCATATAAACAATTGTATAACTTAAAAAGGAAAGCAGATGAGCTTACATTTGCAGATCAAACTGATATTACTTCACAATCCTATTATCCCGAATTAGGTCCAATCGCGTTTTCTTACTCACATCCATTTTGAAATGTTGCAATGTATATTTGTGATTATTTGATATTTAAGCTGTTATACTTTAACACTTTCCATTAAAATAGACAACTGATTTCAGAAAAGAAATATCCATGCATGAATATCATCCACCAAACTTTCGTCTGCATATGTTGAGACTAGTGACTTCAAATACGACTCACAATCTCAAAACTAACAGTCCAGAAAATGATATGCAAGGGCTACATACTTACAATAGAGTACGTAGTCATTACACATTATAAACAGTAAACAGCTATTGAAAAGGGACGGCGCTGTAAACCCCCTATTCCAATACAAAGTAGAGCCTGCGTATACTACCAGACTCGAGGGATTATAGTTCAGGACGAATATCATTTTTTTATTATTCTGTCCTTTATACAATAGAGAAAGAATAATGGATTTGATACCACAAGGGTATCGCGTTTTCCCAACAAAAGAAAAACATTTTGCATTGTTAATGTTCAAGCATCTAAATATACAATATCGTCTGTCTCATTCTCTTTATGTCATTTCAAAAGAGAGAAGGTTTCATCCAACAGATACATGAATTGTAGACTTTATGATTATTATTTCTTATTATCTTAACACTGTCCCTCTGTATACTTCAAGCTTTGTAATTTGCGATGGGCTAAGGCCTTAGCAATGGAAATAAAGACCAGTTATAAACAGTAACCAGATGTGAACTGAATGTGCTCATGCGGTCTGCAACAGGTTCATTACATAGTAGTGCGCTTCAGAGAACAATAAGATGTCTGTCAGATCATTATATGTAGTTGGTTTCATCAACTTTAGCATAGTACTTTCGAAGTTAAATCACAAATTACAAAAACTTCATTTAATATGCAAATGAACCCTTACTTAACTTCACAGTACTAAATGCTTCACAACACAGTCAGATACCTGTCGGATCAGTTTGTGCAGCAGATTTCATCAAATTTGGTACAGTCATTTCGGAGATATTTGACTAATAACAAATATTCATTGTATTATGCAAATGAGATGTTTATTAAGTTGACACTGCCAAGTGCTTCATGTGACAATTATCGGATCAATATCTTTAGCAGGTTTCACCAAATTTGGTGGCGTAATTTCAGTGTAATTTCACTAATTACTAGGTTCATTAAATATGCAAATGAACCATCAATTAACTTCACACTACAAAATACTTCACAACACAGTCAGATATATGTCAGATCAGTATCTGCAGCAGATTTCATCACATTTGATGCAGTCATTTCGGAGTCATATGACTGATTACAAAACTTCATTAAATATGAAAATGAGCTTTTTATTAACTTGACACTACCCAATGCTTCTCAGTACAATTAGATATATATCAGATCAATTTTTGTTTTAGGTACCATCAAATTTGGTGTAGGAATTCCAGAGTAATGTCACTAATTACAAAAGTTCATCCAATACAAATGAGCAGATAATTGACATGACACTCACAGTATCATCATAATGTTCTGAGGTTGTTATCTGTGAAAAGTTTCACGAAATGTTTTGCAGAATTTCTTGATATATATCGACAATGTCATTACTGTCTCCACAGGAAACCATTATATGGAAAAAAATATTTCATAACTTCATTAATATGTAAGCCACGCTAACCAAAATCAGTTCTTGCAATTAGCACATGCTACCTGTCTACTAAATCTGACTTGAATCCGTTTAGGCGTTTTTGAGTTATCGTGTAAACAGACAGATAGACATACATACAGACACACACACACACTAACACACACACTCACGGACAGACAGACAGATATCGCTATAATATTAGCTCATGTGTGTTCACACGTGAGCTAAAAACAGATCATCTTGAAAAATCGTAATTATAAAAACTTCAAGCTTATTTCAAAGGAAACGCCACTAAAAACATAATAAACAAATACATCACGATTGTTTTTATATGTTAAGTATATTTCACTTACTCTCCTTTTTTCCTGGTGGCTTTATTGAACAGACTATTTAATCAATTCTTGTTAAAAGTGTGACGTATATCACATCTGTTACGTGTCCATTATGATTACGTTCTAATATTACTTTAACTAATTTTTGTTTAATTTATTTTAGTATATACTTCTGTAGATATTAATAAAGAATGCACCTTGGGAGCAGATAATTGAAATCTTAAATGTTTAAGATTCTTTTCTGATCTAATACTTGTCGTGGCTCATACTGATTCTCCAAGGGGAAAACAAAAAAAAATCACCATCTTAGTTTAGCGAAAATCGAGAAAGTGTTTTCCTATAGAATTAAGACAGGAATGGCGGCCATTTTGATTTCGATATCGGTTTCTCTACTATGCAATGTGGCATGGTTACGCCTAACCTTTTATTTTTGATTTGCTAGGTGAATGATTGAAAATTTCACTGAGGAAAATTTGAGCAAAAGATTAATTTTCACTTTTAGGCGCCTAAAAACGATTAATTACCTTGGAACCTCGACAAGATTTCTATCATTGAGGTAGAGAGAACACATTATGATGTACTGCGTAAAATTTCATAACTAAAGTAGTGAAAAACTAATAATTGCATTTTGAGAAATTCAATCTTTAGATACTTTTTATTGTGAAAGTAATGAAAAATTGGCAATTAAATTTGGATGAAAATTTCTCCAGGAGAGAGAATTAGAGATTTCACATGCCAGCCATACATACGATTTTATTGTATCTTATTATCAAAGAACATAAGGAATAGAGCTGAATTACGTTTTGAAGAAAGAATTATTTTAACTCAAATAGCCATACATAGTAGGTGCACGTGACACTAAAAATTTCTTTTCAAATCTATCTGGTGCAGCTTTTGAGTTTCATACTCCCACGCCTATAATGTTCCGTCAACATGATCGACGTTTTCTCTGCTGTTGGCTTTTCATGATTTCTGTTTGGGTGTTTCTGTATCTTGCACAACAAACGTCAAGGTCGATGCGGTTCAACACTCACCATTATCTACCGCAACCTGCACGACATGTACAGAAGGTGAGTAAACTGTCTTCATGTCAAAATGTCAATCCACGGCAAAAAGAACATTGCATGGACATCGATATGCGTTTTTATTATCACCGATATGCTGTTAAAATGAAAGAAGAAACATTGTACTGTGTATTATGTGAATGTACGTCGACGTCTTCAATTCATTTAGTTTTTGTGTCGGAATTTGCGTAGGAATTGTTGGTTAGCATGACTAAGCTCTCGTTTGCAACGACGCACATGTTAATATGCAGTCTTGAATCTTTGGAGGAATACTCATTGTTCTCACTACTTGTGTTGCCCCATCTTTTACGAAGAAATTCATGAGCAATTATATTAGCCTACGAACAGATAGAATGTCAACAGTAAGAACAAACGGAGAAAATGCAGGTACTGTAAAATGTTTCGTTGTCTTTATGTCGCTCTTTTTATTCATTTTCCTGTAATCGTTTAGGTTGCAAACATAAGTATACAAGACAAGCAACATGAAGATGTCAATATTGAAGATTTCGTTGCCACAAATGAAAACGCTCCTGAATTATTCTCAACACAACAAGAACACAAGACCAAAGAACTCCTTAAATCTCCAACTAAATAGAAGACAATCGGTGTTGTCACTCTCAAGGAAAACACTTCTCCGCGTCGCTACATACTTTCTGTTAGGTCTAACATGAAAGGGGAAGGAGCCAGTACGCAATACTGGATGTTTAAAAACGTCATCATGATGGCATTACTAACAAATCTGACTCTCGTTATGACACCGTTTTTCTTGAGTTGAGGTAATGTTGAACAAGCTGTACACGCTGATCGTATGAGGGCGTTCAACGATACCTTTGACGTCAACATTTTGTCGAAGTTGTTGCCTGTGGCAACAATAGACCAGTATAAACAGAGTGGTAGTGAAAACAACACACTTTTTATAAGGTTACGTATTCCGGACGCTACGTACCAAAGTATAAGTACAAAGCTGTTACGTGACTTAATCAATGTCGATCTTCCAAGTGAAGATAAATTAATATTAGATAATGCAAAACTTGAAGACATTGTGCAAAAATACAAAGATGTGGAATGCTTGGCTATCACACCATTAAAAGACTATTTAAACGATTTCGGTGGTAGTAAAAGGGTGGAAATAAAGAAAGCTGTAGACAAACACCTTGTACGGCCACCTAAAGTAAGACATATTGCCGATGTCATATACGATCAAATTTGTGATGGAAAACCTTATCTGGCATATCACTTTAGGAACAAGACAGCTGAAATGCCGTGAGTACACTATCAAAGACATTAAATATGTATTGTTTTACTCTTTGTTTATTTTCTTGATTAACAAACATTTCAACAGGCAGGAGTATACGTGCGTGCGATTTGGGTTTGTATGTCTGTAATCTCTTCCACCTAACTTAACTTAAACTGCGAAACTGCCCAAATCTACCAACATATTGCCTTTTGGATTCATGAAAAAAGCGGTGAAATATATCTATATCCTGCTAATTGTCGACTTACATTGAATGTTACTTTAACTCCAACAATATCAAATTATCGCCTACTGTACCTGACCTTTTTTCCTCTTGATACTGTACCATTAAACCAATATGAGTTCTCGATATAATTTCACTCAGACCTTAATGGTGAATCTTGACTAAGATAGGTATGCTATTGCTAAACTTGCTAAAAATATCAAATTAACGATGATAATTATTAAAATGTCAAATATGCTTTTGCCATGAAATTTTTTCTACCGACGTTTCGAAATTAACGATTGTCACAACTCTTTCTTACTTCCAGGAGCCCAAATCTTTGTGTCTGCTGGATTTTCCAAGTGGTCTCAGATCGTGGTCGAAGGAAGAGAGGCCATCGGAAGAACGTCTTATAATATTCGAAAACTTGCAAAGATCCCTAAAACTGCTACTAAACATATAGTTTAAAAACCCTGTGATAAGAGCCATGCTGTCATTGCCACTGCACTGAAATCCCAACAGACAAACTGGAAGTGATGGCAAATTAAGGTGCTTTCCCATGAAGCCAGTAGCAGAGTTGAATGACGTAGGGAGGCGGGGACAGCGTGTTATCTGAGAAGCATCTACTGCCATGCCTTGGATATATGTCGTTGTCGAGAAAATATGGACTTTTATTTACCAAACGCAAGTATAGAATAGGTTATAAATCTCTTTTATAGGGTATTCACGTTCTTCATAGTACACATCAGATAGAAAAAATAATGGACAACAAATTGTGTTAGAATTTCTTCGACAAGCAATATATTTCAACTTCAATTTTACCCCCACTTAAAACACATTTAAGTACAAATTACTGTTCCGTATTTTTTTCCGGTGTGCATGTTATAAATTATTCAAATTAAAGTCACTCTTAGTATACTCTCAATGTTATTGATTTCAAATGTTTTCTACTTAGAACATTAATTCACTGTACATGATTTATGAGATATTTGGTTTTAGAAGTCTCTTTGTAAAACAGTAACTCAATTTCTAAGACCTAATATTTGAATGCGTGTTATATACGATATTATATTGTGTATTATATCATAAACGGGGACTTTGTGCACGAAGATATGTGACCATGTGCCCTACGTCAGGAGGGCAAAGGATGCCCTTCATGGAGGTCAACAAAGTCAGTCTTGCTATTACGAGAAACTCCGAGACAAATTATTCCGTTTAGTTTTATTATTATATTATATTATATTATATTATATTATATTATATTATATTATATTATATTATATTATATTATATTATATTATATTACATTACATTACATTACATTACATTATATTATATTATATATATATTATATTATATTATATTATATTATATTATATTATATTATATTATATTATATTATATTATATTATATTATATTATATTATGTTATATTATGTTATTTTATGTTATTTTATATCATGTAATATTATAATATAACTTATAACTTTTGTATTTACCAATGTGTTCAATATACCTAATATTACTGACCAAAAATGTTCAAGCACCTTCTGCGACGCCTTTACAACATCTTTCCTTTATATTCGAAAAGTGACTGATTTCTCTGAGTGAGCTTCATTGTATATCTATTGAAATTTAAAACGTAGTAACCAAGTTATCACTTCGATACGTAGAGGTGGTGGTATACAATTAAAAGTGGAATTTAAAACTGTTAAACTGCTAGACTGTTAAAGCAACGGATAAATTAGAAACAACATTTGCTAATCATACCCAGGTTGTTAGTGTTTGGTCAAATATTTGACACCTTTGATATTCAATGATATAATATTTGGAAGCTATGATGACGTCAGAGGTTGTTTAGGCTTTCTACTCTGAGATGTATCAATCTGTAACAGATTCACAAACCTGTTGGGCTAGGTATAGATGCTATTCTGGTAGCATTCAGAACGCGCTTGATCCTGGTGTATGATAACCTACCATCTACTGCGTGAAAGGATCATTGTGCAAGTTCGGAGGTCTTTTGTCGAGTGACAATTACTTTCATCACTAAGCCTCTAAGGATATAAATTTATGGCAAAAATGAACATCTAAAAATGTGGAAACTTTTCCTCTCCAAATAACGAATTTTTTTGACAAAGTCTGAAGAAATGACGAAAAAGTACCTGCCAGTACAAAATGTAAAGCAAAAGGCTTAAGGTTGACTACATAGTTTATGTTAGGCATAACATGAAAGGGGCTGGCGGTAGGTGCCAAAGGTATTAAAAGTTATGAAGGTGACGGTAAGGTTGCCCAAGTTGTTATCGCTGATCATGTGAGGACGTTCAATGATATCTTCGAGGTATCGATAGATCATTACAGTCAGAATTACAACGGAAGCAATACTCTTCTAAAAAGTTGGGTACACCAGATTCACCGTTACAAACAAATAAAAATATCACTGTATAATAACGTCAAGTATATAGATCTTCAAACTGAAGACAATTTACATGCAATAAATCTGTTCATATTGATGAAGATGCAATGTGTTTATGTACGTGTCCACACTAGTCAGTAAGTTCAAACCCACAACGTACGGCACCCAGTCACCTAGAGCGAAAACGTCATAGTCAAAACCACTCGGCAAATATCCTCACTCTCAAAAAAGGGGTTCAATAACCGAGCTCAGTTCTTACAATTTTTCTGACAGCGACCCTCCACACGTTGTGGAGTTCATGAAGCACTCGCACTCACAAACTCGCTATTAGACATCATATGCAAACTTTACCAGAGCAATTAATACATCGCTTTAGTGGGCAAAAGACAGCCTCGGGGACAATCTGTTCATTAGCACAGGTATCAAGCAAGGGTAGATAGATACACATACATACATACGTACACACATACCTACCTACATACATACATACATACATACATACATACATACATACATACATACATACGATGCGAAAGTAGATGTAGATGTGTAGAGAAACATTACCTATGGTTTTATCGACATCTTGGGGAATCTTGCAATATTACGAATATCACTTGGAAATGTAAAAGATAAACTTACGGCTCTCCAGCTGGTTTGTTCCTACTGCGGCAGGCAAGATAGGGTCATTCCTCACATTTCTTGTCGTACAAGATGCTTGTCGACATTCGTCTTCATAACCTCTGATGAAAATTATCAAGAAGTGGCTTCTACCTAATAATCACCAATTATTCGAAATTCCAGATCTTGTATTTATAAATGACATCATTAAGGTCAAGATGTCCTTGTTTTATTAAGGTAGTATGCACCTCGAAAGTGAAAGACTTAAACTTTTTCTCTAACTTTCCACAGGTAATCTTTCAATCATTCTCTTTCAAAATCAAGAATAAAAATAGGGGGTCACCGTGCAAATTTTGGTACTAGAGAAACAAATTACCCAAGATTTACCGGTATTAGAAATTCAATATGGCCGCCATCCCTGTGTTAACTCTAGGGAGAAAAATATTCTTTTTCGAATTACGAAAATCTAAGCCAGTGAAAAGTTTTCTTCCACCAAGAGCTTTAAAATGAACCCCTACAAGTGGTATATCAGAAGAGAATTGTAAAAGCTTGAGAGTCCGAATGTCTGTCCCCGAGGTGCGTTCTACCTTAAATTAATATTGATTTTGTTCACATTTGGAAGATCCGTATAAACGATGTCTTTGTAGACATTTGTAGTATTTTTCAGTTTAGTGTATAAAGATTCTGTAGTATTCAAAGATAATAATTTACTATCAATGCCGTTATATTTTTGCTTAAACTCGGCAATTGGTGCAACGGGCAAAAATATTCTTAATATATATGCATCAAAAGTTTCATCGAACAGCCATCGCTTTTCTGAATAATTGACACAAATGGCGGTGAATTTTCGATATCGCTTGCATCTTTATCTCCAAAACAATGCTGAATGTCATGTTAAGTACATGTTTGTCATTCCATAAGGTATATGATAAAACCTCTAAGACGTTTGCCTTGATACGGCTTTTGCGGACCTTGGTCGTAAGGCGTACGGGTCCCCGCACGCTCGTGCCCTTCGGCCGTGCGAACTCGGTCCGCAAAACCTGCATCACGTCCGTAAAGATTATTACCGCCCAATCGGATAAAAACCCAAAACCAAAAGAAACGGAGTCATAACTAGTGTACGATTTGAAAGTAGTGCGAACACGAAAACCCATATGGTACGCAATTGCTCCTCCGCCTATAGAGGATCTAACAGCAAACAAATATCGTTCGTCAGAGGGAAGTTAACACCGACCGCACGCTCTAAAATTGATATCCCTGCAGGGGTTTTTATAGATGTTGTCCAGTGTAATTTTCTCGCCGCAAAATGTAGCGAATGTTGCTTGAATGAATATAGCAATTTGATAAATAAATCGCCTAGGACTATCGAAGTCATGGTTTTGTCTTGTCTTTGTCATTTCAAAATATCTATCGCCATCGCCTTCTGTATTCCTCTCTACCAAAAGGTTGAAATTGAACCGCTAACATTAGATTTTCTTACTCTGTGTGCCAATGCCATTATAGTCGATATCTGTTTTGCGCATGTTCACACGCTGCAAGAATAGAACGCCTTCTTGAGAACTTCGGAGCAGCTACAAGAATAAAATCGCTGTTTCCGTCGTCTGTCGTTAAATTCAGTAATACTCTACAACAATCGGACGAACGCCAAAGGCTTTTCGAGATTTGCACTGTTTACTACTAGATTACAAGAGTTAAAGGGGAAATTTACCCAAACTTTCTTAGGTAATCAGGTCGTTATTTAGTGAAAAAGAAACAAAATAGCGTTGGTTTCATTCACTTTCACTTGCGCGTATTGGCGCAGTGGCCAAAAGCTGAACACACGGAAACCGGAAGTGACGTATCAAACTTACTGGTCACAGCGGGTTCAAAGCGAGGTCACTTATGACCTAGTCTGGTTCCCTGACCCATTTCCCCGGTAGAGGGCGTGGGGAAATATAGGGTCAGGTACCGGCTAATGTAAACATGGACGCTATTGGGTTAAAATAAAACAAGCTGTGATTGGATGGAAGTAAAACTTTTTCTCATGTTTCTTGGGTTTCGCACTCTTAGGCTCACTTGACACCAACTTCTTGTTTGTACCACAAAGCCGTGGAGGTAGAAAGAAAGACTTTTTACCTCCATGATTGAGCCATTGTGATTTAGCACACCTCTTGATACTTTTAGAACGTCGACATGATGCCTGGCATTTTTCACGAAATTCGGACGCCATTCTATCCATCGAAATCAATCGTCGTTCACAGTTCCAACAAAGTTTGCTTTCGATTAGCTGTGATATCGCAGCAGTACTTGTGGCGTGTATCGAACGTGCTCTGGTCATCGGGGTCATGCCACAGGCGGCGATGACCTCAATGACCCTAGCGCGTTCGATACACGCCCCAAGTACTGCTGCGATATCACAGCCAGCCTTCAATCACCTCTATTTCCCCGTACTTCTGGATTAATCCTTTCAGTTTATGTTTCCCGTCTCGTGTGCCAATGTTTTTGGTTCGCATACCAGTGTTTGAACATAATTCTGATCCAGTCGAATTTTGACCGGCGTTTTCATGGAAGCAGCCATATTTGTTGCAGCATGTTCTGTCAGGTGACTATGTTAAACCTCCGCCATCTTGAACAAAATTCTGTTCAAGATGGCTACCCGGTACCTGACCCTATATTTCCCCACGCCCTCTACCGGGGAAATGGGTCAGGGAACCAGACTAACTTATGACCAAGCTCTTCTACGCCAAGTAGAGTACGCGTACGCGGTACGCAAACCTCAGCGCTCGACTAAAAAGCATAATGGCGAAGATAATCGGTAATAACTTCAAACCTGAACGAGCAATCGATAATCCAAGACTGACATCGTCAGAAAGTTACAGCGACTCGAGTTCGGAAAGTGACTATTCTAGCTCCGATGACGAAGTTATCAATCATATGCCTGTCATTGTCAACCCAATCGCTGTGAAATCATGCCGACACCGAAGTAATGCCAATGCTCTAAAGAGATCGACATTAATTCTAAAAGTGCGAGCATTTTAATGTGTTACAGAACACCTCGATGTAGCCATGATAAGTCTAGAACCAGAGGTCCTGTCTACAGTGTTCCGTTTCTAGTGCCTGAGCGTACGCACAGTCCCATATGTACAGGCAAAGCACTTGGGGCTGGATATGCCCGGGCAGTTTTCTTTTAGGCTAGTAGTTCGGTAGTTGGACTTGCAACTTTCGGTAAAATCAGTCCTTCTCAAAGTGGTATCCGCAGAAAACTTTATTTCTGCTCGACTTTACCATCGAAAAAGAGTGCTTGGCCCCTATTTTGTAGCCATTCTGTACACTGTAAGTGGAAAAGCTTACAGTTGCACACGTCCACTGCTTCAATAACCAAGTTTACGACGTCACTTCCGGTATTTTAGTACACCGCTGTTTGTTAGCCAGTGAGTGAAAGTGAATAAAATCGACTCGAAAGCCTTTCAATGACCATATCAGTTTAATATGCAAAATTAATTTTCAGGGTAAATTTCCCCTTTAAGGTTGAGAATGGATAAGACTCAACGAAAGGTAGCGGTTATTTATGTATCGTGGTACGAACTTGTATTCAAACATATACATTTGATATATGCCAGAACCATCTGATACCAAGCAGGCAACACTCGATTCGACTTAAATCAAGTACGACTACAAGACCTAGAGGCAGTAAATTTCTCAGAAGCTGCTTTTGAGTCTTAACTACCGTGCAATTATGCTTTGAAGCATTGGCATTAGACGAACTAGACATATTGTCTAAATCGAGGTGTTGCCAACACTGTCAGGTGCAATTAACGGCTCAGCGGTAACATGAGTCGATCATAAAAAATCAACTCTGCAAAAGTTGAAACATTGTCTAGCGGGAGGTCAGACTCAGTCAAAACAACACCACACCACACATATCCACGCACTGCACAGCTCGCTAACTGTCCAGGACGTGTGCTGTCAGGTTTATAATGCCTTTCGCATTTACAAATTTTTGAACTTTTGAATTTTTGTGCGCTGGTTAAAAATTACAATGCTGTAATGTAATTGTAATTCGTCGAAGTATTATATTTTGTTGAACTAAGCAACAACAAGTGACTGCGTTCTAAGCAGACGTGATGTGTGTGGATCGGGTGGTGTTGTTTTGACTACGTCTGACCTCCTGCTAGACAATGTTTCAACTTGACTTTTGACTTTGAGTTGACTTTTTTATGATCGACTCATGTTACCGCTGAGCTGTTAATTGCACCTGACATTGTTGGCAACACCTCGATTTAGACAATATGTCTAGTTCGTCTAATGCCAATGCTTCAAAGCATAATTGCACGGTAGTTAAGACTCAAAAGCAGCTTCTGAGAAATTTACTGCCTCTAGGTCTTGTAGTCGCACTTGATTTAAGTCGAATCGAGTGTTGCCTGCTTGGTATCAGATGGTTCTGGCATATATCAAATGTATATGTTTCAATACAAGTTCGTACCACGATCCTTCAAAGCAATTCACTTTAATTTATGATTAGGCCAAAGTAATTAAATTCTTTGTTTTGCGTCCCCACCCGCTTAGGTTTTTAAGGTTTTTATGAAAAACACACAAAGTGTATTTGAATAGGAAATTTTAGGACATAACCGCTTAGCTTTTCTGAACTAAAATTTTGTTACAATTTTTTTATTTGCTGCAATCAAATTACATTGTGTTGATTTTCTTGTGTGTGTTTTTCAGCCGCTTTGACGCGTACCTTTTCCCATTCAGAGTGGACGCAAAACAAAGAATTTAATTGCTTTGGCCTTATTGGGAGTTCTTTCGGTTCATTTTTTGAACCCTGGGGAAGCGAGTAACTTATCGATACACTTTTCCAAGACCGCATCAGGTCTTGGGTTTTCAGTCTATAAGCGTGAATGGCCTTGATGTGTTTTCTAACAGTACAATACTTAAATCCGTAACTTATTTAATCATTGTTTTATGAACATTATGTGGGATGTTTGCAAGCTTCCGAACATGGTAAGTTGTTCTCCCGACAGCCGCTCTACTTTCAGTCACCATCTTCGACCAAGTTGAAAATCCAGCAGCTACAAATATCCTTGCTCCTGCAGACCGGAAAAAACGTTAAAAAAACAATGTATTGTTGATCTTCATCCATTCGAAGTAATCTGCGAAATATTATAGTTCTCTAAATTTAGCATAATGCATGGCAAACTGTACATGATTTAGTCACAGAATTTGATAACTCCATTGTAGTCAACGGATTGACATGCAACAAACATGGCAAATGCGGGTTAATGAAAATTTTGACATTGGTTGTTGTTGCGTTTCATTGACAAGTAAGGCTTTAGCTGGTAATGTCAATTTTTAGATCTTAGTATTTTGGATACTCATTGTTAACATGGATTCGTGTCCTTCGTATAGCATGACATAGTAATCTTTACGGCCCTGATACGGCTTTTGCGGCCCGAGGTCGTACGGCGGAAGGGCCCGAGCGTGCGAGGGCCCGTGCGCCGTACGACCAAGGGCCGCAAAAGCCGTATCAGGGCCGTAAATGTTTCATCATATACCTTATGGAATGATAAATATGTAGTTTACATAATATTCAACATTGCCTAGGAGATAAAAATGCGCGCGATATCAAAAATTGATCGCAATTTGTGTCAGTTTTTCATAAATACGATGGCGGCTTCCCGTCGCGGATTGACATACATCATGACGTCATTTGTTTACCTGCAGAATTCCAGAACGCGCAAAGCAATATGCGTACTATTACGTGACCAACAGAGACCAATGCTGAAATCGAGGTGATGTCAGTTTCTTGTAATTTATACTAAACAGGCACGCACTTAGTATACACATGATTTCACTAGAATTTAAATAAAAGCCGATGTTACCGGCGCGGCTCCACTGTCGCCACGCGCAACTACGATCTGAGCGAGCAGACGTTTTCCAAATCTCGCGCTGGCTTTGTGTACGAATGGAACGTTTGCGGATAGCAACGCGCGTAGTAACCAGAATCGAGATAGTTCAGAAATGCACGCGATTGCCCATATTTGGGCAACGGGCCGGGGCGTGATACGTAAAAAAAATTGCACGGATCTGAGGGCGCTTGGCACGTGAATGTAGGTATATGATAAAGAGCACAACGTGTCCAAAATGTAGAAAGGAATTTGTCATTTGATGGTAGTGTGCATGATTGAGTCAATGTATCCGACTCAAGCTCCCGTCAACTGCGAACTGTAATGAGCACGCGAAGAAGTCTGCCTTCAGCGCGTAAACAGCAATCTTCTCACCTCTAAAACAGGGTTCAATATCGATATAAATTATTGCAATTTTTTAAATACATATGACGGTAGAGATCTACAGTGCTTTTTATCCATCAATAAACTTTGCTATATTGTCAAATTGTGTTCAGAGTCGACAGTGAAATAATGGTGATTTATACTTACTGAAAGCGATTTCCTGTTCTACAAGGGATAGAATGTAGAAGTCTTCCATTACTGTTTTGTAATCTTCAGGGATTTTTAGATCTTGAGATGTTCTCACTTGACTTAGCGGTATCAACTTTGACAGACTTTCAATTATGCCCTTGACAATGAAGAACAGAGAAACAGTCTTTTATATTTTTCCGATATTGTATATGTTCCTTTGTTGGATGAAAAGCATACACAATAATTATAACACCGTCTGTAAAATTCATGTCAACCATAATTCTAATTACTTAGAGCCAATAATAATGCACTCCATTACAAGGCAACAACAACAACAACTGGCAATATAACAATAAATTGACAACAAAAGCAACGACAAAGGTAATTCAGATGCACAGTCAATTACAACGCTTACAGGCAAGCCTTGCCACTTCGATGCCTGGTATGCATGTTTTTTTTTACACACACTAAAAATTTTCATTTCATTAACAGGAAGGAAGTTAATGACTGGATTGCTTGTAATCTGGTCGTAAAGACATTAATTTGCACCCCAGACTGGTGATAGTAATCTGTCTCAAGGCTTTCTTGTCAGATATATTTCGGTGTCGGTTTTCTGTTGTTTATCCTGTACAAACAATCCAGTCATTAGGTTTCTTCCTGTTAATGATATGAAAACGTTTAGTGCGTGTAAAAAAACATGCATACCAGGCATCGAAGTGGCAAGGCTTGCCTGTAAGCACTATATGTCTATTCCGTTACTTACAGTGCAGCAGAAGGCAATAATACAGATAAATACACACTGTGTTGCCTGTTTGTAAGGATATTGCACGTGAATTCAGTGTATTAGTAGGTAACCTCTGTTTCCCTTAGTGTATTATTATGGAACGCCGTTGCTGCCTTCTGTGGTTTATTTGCTGTATTTGATGAGATGACATCAATATATGATTTAGTAATGCCTTTATATAATTAGGTCGTGTCAATATATGATTAGGTGACGCCTTTATATTATAAGGTGG
>LD355495.1:151365-167628 GCA_001465055.1 Ptychodera flava | reverse complement strand
GAAATTGACAACTTGAAAATTGCAGGATTTCGCCGACAACGACCGCGCCTGTTTCATATCAAGAACGATTGCAGGCGTCCCAGCGTCAGAGAACGTTGGTAAGAACGCTTTCGGTCGGCTAGGTTTAATTTAAGACTGCTCTTTCAGGGTCTAAAGACAAAAAAGAGCTAATAGGATTCGAGTTTAGATGTTCAAATTCAATTATTGTTCCGAACAATGTTCTCTTGTGGAAACGATTCTCCCCCTACGTCGATCTCTCATGTGCGCAAGCGCACAATGGCTAGCTACCTGAATGCACTTTTCAGCGCGACACGATTGGACCGGAAAACACGATTCTATCTATTGGATAAATTTATTGGCCCAGCAAATTGTTTCCTTTAGGAACTTCTTACCCTATTAATTGTCAAAGAACCGAAATGTAAGGCCAGGAAACAATGGTGACAATAACCTTTTACGAAAAAAAATCGGCATTGTAACGAGTTGGCCGTTGTTTTGACACGAGCCACCGTTTCCAGCGAAAGTAAACAAGACTGGGCGAGAACACACACGAATGTTGACAAGCTCACAACATTTTCAGAAATCTTTGGCCCATCATTCCAGTGTAGATCATGTAGTGTTTTGACTCAATTTTTGTGGAGCAAAAACGAATGGTGTCGGCCAAATGTCATAAAAAGCGATATCACGTGTATCTCCTTTATCATTGTCATTCTTATTGATCAATGTGGGAAAAGAGTTTAGACTCCGTGATTTAGCGAGATCCCTCGAAAACAAATTTATGAGCTCCCCGGTGTCACTCATGTGTTGTTAACTAAAAGATCAACTTTAACATGGAGACAAAGGTAACTCGTAGAATAGCACCTCTCTCTCTCTCTCTCTCCCTCTCTCTCTCTCTCTCTCTCTCTCTCACACACACACACACACATTCATAGCTGCATGTTGTCTACACTAGTCTGCTCCTTGACCTGTTTTACCTTTCGGTGATGACGTGTGGCGGCATTTTCGTGGCAAAACTTCCATCGACCTATGAAAGCGTTCTTCAGTCCATACTCTGAACGTCTTTTGAAAGTTTTGATTTGATTTGTGCTCTGTTGATTGTTGGATCTTTATTTCACTTCGTTGCCGAGGTAGAAAGAAATCCTTCATGACGTCACACGAAGGTCTGACATTTTCTGTTGACTTGGAATGGTAACATTTGATTTCTTGAAGGTTTCACAGTGTCATTGTCATGGTACACGGCTCTTGTTCATGCAGTTTCAGATTCACCGAACACCATAAATGTTTTTATTGTATTTTACAAACTAGCTCCCCTTTATTGTCAACATCGAGAAATTTTCAAACATAATCGATTGGAGCAGTTTAGTGGAATTGAAGGGACGGGTTCGTAATCAAGAAACGAGATACAGAAATGACACGTTAAAATCAAAAATTGATGACCATCCGCATCCTGTCTTAGGACAGCAAATTCGGATCTTTGCTAATACCTTGTTGTTCCTTTTTATTTTAAATCCTGCAAATGACCCGTCCAATTATAGAACATGTACAAAACAATTAATTCTATGTTACCACGAGCTCAATCGACAAAATACGGCACCGGACGTTGCTTTAGTTAACTGGTACATTCCTAAGCATAAGAAGAATATCTGGAAATCACAATTATCGGGCAAACAGCTGTTATCCATATACTGTGACTCATGGAAGAAAATGCACATAATGCAAAGGCACAGAGTAAAATATCAAAAACACAGTTTAAACTAGAATCTAGAAAATAACAATATTTTCAACATTTTAGATCAGGGAACCCCTAATGTAAAATATGCATATACATACATATATAGCTATATAAATACATGGATGCATGGATACAGATATATACGTCGATAGATAGATAGATAGATAGATAGATAGATAGATAGATAGATAGATATAGATAGATAGATAGATAGATAGATAGATGCATAGATAGACAGATACATAGATTGATACATAGATACATAGATAGATACATAGATACATAGATACATAGATACATACATAGATACATAGATACATACATACATGCATACACAC
Organism: Ptychodera flava; assembly: GCA_001465055.1. NCBI lineage: Eukaryota > Metazoa > Hemichordata > Enteropneusta > Ptychoderidae > Ptychodera > Ptychodera flava. The sequence continues at coordinate 165,561 of LD355495.1, read as the reverse complement.
ACACATACATACATACATACATACATACATACATACATACATACATTCAGTTTAAGCAGACTTTGCTGTGGAACTATGAAATGTCTCGGCGGAGTGCATTGGGCAAAGTTTATTTAACGGAGTGTTTTTACGAATGGGTTTACAACTTCTCATTTGTATATAAACCGAGTGGTAGTGTTTGGAAAACAGGCCGCGTGTGACCGTGCGACCAATGGCGTTATCACACTAGCCCTGTAAAATTCAATGACCCTAAATTGTAGCCTTTTCACAAGCAATTGCCGGCTATTGAATGTCCGTTTTCCAGTTACACAGCAAACACCAAGTACGCCTGCAAAAATATAATTCGACTGTTGTTGGGCCGCCATGCGTAGTGCGACCGTTTCCGCTTGGCTTTCTCTGCAAGAACCTAATGCGCTTGGCCTCAGCCGACGGTTTTGATTAGAAGGAAACAGAAGTTCTACCATGCTTCGATGGCAGAGAAGAACGGCAGGCATTTTACGCGAAGAGAGCAGTGCAGGTAACCCGAACCATCTGTAGCCACGGCCGGCGACAGGAAACGCTTCTTAAGAACGGCGCTGGATGAAAGATTGGCCTGTAAGGTGAGAAGAAAACGAAAACCCGATAACGATCGATCGAGCTGGACTTATGAACTCCTTTTATCCCGTCCCAGTAGACTGAACACTAACTTTTAAAGACTTTTTATTCCAAAGCCGATTTGATAACTTGTGTGTCATATAGTTCGAAAATAAATTTTGCTTTGCACCGAGAACGACTTTGTACTCGTCTTGAGTCACTTGTACCAAGACAAACAAAAGTGCACGATAAAAAAAGAAAACCTTTCTCACACTATCGTCGTAGTGCACAAATTGACTCTGCTGTTTTCGTGGCTGGGCTGTGGTCTGTCTCTACCGACACACTCCTAATAGCCGCCAACTTCCCAGCACCTCCTCAGCTTACACGGCAGTTAATTGCTTGTTTTAAGGGATAACTAAATTAAAGTGAAATGGATAAATATCACAGTGCACAGTGGTTCGATGGCGTGCAATATTACAGTGAAATTGACACAGATTAAATTTTGACGAGGCAGCCGGGATAGGAAGCCCGTCTCAATTGACGGTTTTCAAGCAAGCGTTTACCCAAGAAGTGGGCTGTTTGTTTTACTATGATTTGTGCGAACGTGTTGTTTGCCCTGGTAAACCAATTATTTCTTTCTACAAAGATTGGGTTACGTTTCATGAAAGCCCGCTGCTCAACCCACCCTCGGCTGTCACCGAATCGCCATTAGAAAACAAAAGAACATCGCCTCTTCAGGCGCTCGAGCATTTGTGCTGAATGCTGCTTTTTTCCACTGAGGCAACGCGTTGAGGACCGTAATTGAAGGACTAACATTTGGCAATAGCTTTCAAAACTATTTGCTCTGACTTTTATATTCTTGTCGAAAGTTATAAAACTGGCGTTTTGCGTTTTATAGTCTCACATACTTAAGGCAGTTCGTTGTACGGGCCGTTTCGTCCAGTGAACTGTTGAAATCAATCATCGGTAGCACATGTAAAACCATTCGAAATATCACATTCGGAGAGTTTGGAGTAATCTCGTAGAAATCAAAGCGGCCAAAAAGTCTCTGATTCCACAAACTAATTGTCAACACAGCCGTTAATGGATCTCACACTAGCCTTGGAAGTGTTTGTGTTTTATGTTGGAGTGCTTCTTTGTTGTAACTCGTGAGAGCTTTCATTCAAACAACCAAAACTTCCCACAACTTGGCATTGATTCGCCCGTCCGTGAAGTTGACGGGCGTGGATCAGCCGTCAAGCCGGTACCATTCCGGCGACTTTCAAGGGAATTGGGGAGGGGGAGGGGATGAAGGAAGCTAAAATGTAGTCGTGAATGCCTTCTTCCACTTCAAATCCCCCCCCCCCCCTCCTCCCCGGATTTCGTCAGGGTGGCAGTAGCTGCTTACTTTGCACGTAAAATTGTTTGTGTAGACGGAACGGGATGCGGGTAAAATGAATACAGGCAGAACGGAGGTAGAATTTTTGACGAACATGGCGACTGAGAAGGAGACAGAGAGGAGGGGGGGGGGTTGGGGCATCAAGTTGGACGTGACTGACTTTTTCGTTGATGATACATCATTGGTACTGAGATATTTACAGAATATGATAACGTTAAGGAGAATGCTCCCCGGGACTATCAAATTTATTTAATACATTTTATTGGCCTGCAGCATGTGTGTGGACTCACCCTTAAGCCTGTGGAGCGAACGAAATTTTCACAGTCTTGATTTTTGTGAAAATTGAAATATGAGTTATCAGTAGGTACCAGGAGGTGTAGCGGCCATTTTTATTTCTAATGTCTACAAATTGCAGTTTATTTCTCTACCCCCTAATTTGCATTGTGATTCCTGAATTTTATTCGAGGCAATGAAAGACAATGGACAAAAGCGTACATTAATATTTCTATCGAGGCGCATGTAACGTAGGTGTCGATTTTTTCACGTCTGTTTTCGAATGTTTCAAACCGTTTCTTCCACACACGGACACCGGCACCTCTGTCCTGTCGCTGAGAAACCAACTGCCATTCATACTTATCTCCGTGCTTCGGTACGCCGGGGTAAATCAGCTTCTTTTGTGGCTGGCTTTAATCTGATTAGAAAAAAAAAGTTTATAGTAACATCCAAATTTGTTGCGAAAGCCAAATAAACAGTAAACGAAGGCTTGGTACACAAAGCGTTTGGAGTGTTTACTTTCAATTGAATGGCTGCCCCAACGAACTCCAAGCACCCAATACACTCGGTGCTTTTCTCACGAATATTAAGAGGTATTTTTTTCCGTTCATGCATTGCTGCCTGGCTTTTTTGGCGCTTTTTTTCCATGCTAAATATTGCGCTATTAGGTTTCCGCATACTTGACAATTTGAAAGGGAAAGAACGCTCCTCGCCGCCCGCATACTCACGTTCTGCTCATCCGTGAAGGAAGGTTTTTGCAACAGTTTTGGTCCCGGCAACCGGTCGACATTGAGCGCCCTCCTGTATTTATTATTTCATACCACTTCAGTTGTTATTACTTTCCCTCTGTTTGTCTAAATAGGAGATACCTTTTAATGGCCGTGTCGGGTCTCACGTCATCACGAGAAGCATCAAGATGTGTTTACGTTGTTTTTTTTTCTTCTCGGGCTTCGCTTGGGTAGAGCAAAATCCCCGTGTGCGGTCCAGGATAGACTGACTTCTGACAAAAAACTCATGTACGGTATTTTTCAATTATCTTTTTTTTTTCTCCACAAATTATTCAGGAAGATTGATGAAAAGGCGACGAGCTGACAGATAGAGTAAGTCGCATCTCTCATGCAGCCTTGATGCTGGTACCGTGTCTCACGCTGACCAGACGAAACACCACGCTTTCCCATCATAGCGTGAAGTAAAACATCTTGAAGTTCTAACAGTTACATCGCGCGACGGCACGTACAGCTTCTCAAACAAAACATTGTTATGGAAATTAATACCATAAAAAGAATTATCGACTCCATTAGCTGAAATGGTGCAGTACATCTTCCGGTATATTTGTTTCGTTTATAGTAAAATATGCAGGTTCTTGTTTTGATACTCCCAAAATCATGTTCATATTGTCGACATACCCTTTGTATATGTAATGTCTAAAATTTTGGTCCGTATCAGAATTCATTTGTCAACAATAACATAGTAACGATGTATTACATCGGCAACTCTACATTTTGTATTTAAACATGCGCCATAGGGTTAGGAATAAAATTAGATGTCTACTTGTTTCGTGCAAAAATCCTGAGAATACCTTATCTAAAGGCTCGGCTATTGTCCCGTTCAAATTTAATATTAAATTGTTAGGTTTGAAATCAAAATCCAAATGATAGACCATTCTAAGAGGGTAGGGTGGAGGTGGGGGGGGGACTCTTGAGGAAGTGCATCGGCGCGGTCACGGCAGTGTGATTGGTGTTTTTCGCTTTTCAGCATATTCCACTCTCAAAACGGGCATAAAAATGGGATCCGTAGTACCGTTACATCGCAGTGACATGGGGGAAAAAACACGACAACAAATCCACTTTAGAGCGAAATAAGGCTGTTCTCCTCGAAATAACAAGCAAACAATGAGGGGCACAAAGCGACAAGTCAGACAGGCCGCTGGAACGTCACAATATGTGGATTGTCACGGCCGTCGCGTTAAAAGATAGGTGAGATGTAATATGTCTTTTCCAATTACAATTTATCACAGACAAGTAGTTCTTTTTAGTTGAGTGAGAACATAGAACAAGGCACACAATATTGATGACGTCAATCCGCTTACAAAAGCGTCCAACAATAATATCGTGCATTTACGCTCGCTTTACACACAGATACATCAACCCCTATTAACCATTAGCTCGCTAAAACGTATACAATTAAAAACACTTTTGCCCATTTCCTAAAAGAATTTGCAAAAAAACCCTACCATACGTTCTTTTAGAAATTAGTGCATTTGCTAGCCGTCTGACACATTTTAGACTTTCGACATTTAAAGAAATCAAATGGAAAATTCAATACGGTGGCGTCTTTCTCGCTACAAAAAAGTCAGAGCAAATCGAGAGAGGTCTTATCTCTTGATCTTATCCTATATTATCTTTTGCTTTCGGTAATGGTACCTTGCGGGCATCGACGATTGGCGCATTTTCCGTCCTCCAAAACTCGATCCAGAACACATGCTTCACTAGCCTACAGTTATTTGCAGTAGACTAAAGATAGCACTTATCGCGGCTATAAGATGACAGGAGGGGCCTCGAACCCTACCACAGAGCCGGAGCGGGCTGTCAGACAGCCGGGGAACCGCCGGGGGCGTCTGGGGTTAGAGGTCGTGTCAAAGGTCGGCTCGAAATGGCTCCCTTGTTGTGGTACAAGGGCGGGGGGAAGGCGACTCTTCGGTCCCCAGGTATGCAATAAACAAACATTGACGATTACGCTGGGATAATTGGCAGCTGTCACTGGATGTAATTCCCGTGCATTCTTTTGATGTAATTAAGGTATAATTCAGTCCAAAGAGCATAATTACTGCCCATTCCCCCTGGACCTTTTAACCGATCTAGCTCATTTTTTTTGGCTCTGTTCAAGATTCTGAGTAATGGAATGCCACAATTGGCCTGCCATTGACCACTTCTGCGCGCCCAATTCTTGTGCGGACATTCTTTACGGACTAATGTGTACACACCTAGCGCATTTGCGACCGCCACAAATAGTTTATATTTTCCAGCTTGCTAACTTTGTAGGATTCTTCAAATTTTTGGTGTTTTTTTCCTCAAGATTCCGTTTTAGGCGGAGACAATGTTTGAAGGAGCATAATGCAGGACTGTTTTTTTAAAGTTCTGAGAAATGTCACATCTGGATGAAGATATAGTGTAGCAAAGTTAGAAAACCCACAGTCGAAAAAAAAAATCGCCGAATGTCCTCTTTGTTAAGGTCTTTGAAAGGCATGATCAACTCTGCAAGTGAGTGAAGTAAATTATTCACAAAAGGGTAATTTCGCCTGAATGTCGTTTTTTATCATCACCAATCAAACTTCAAACCGACAGTAATTGAGACTGACAGATTCTCAAGGAACCGCAGACACTCGGCGTTTCGTCAACTTCTTGTTAATTTTATTTGTGGATTTCGTTACAAGAACAACCTTCAGCTGTTTACCGAGATTCTAAGTAACAAGACGGAACAACATTCGGTATTTTTCTTGTGTGTCTGGGCTCCGCTCGTCCGGCTGTCTCGCCTTGTGGAAAGAAAGAAGGTCGGTGCTGTGACGACAGCGATGAACGATAAGCCGGACGGCAAGTTGCATTTCCTTCGACGTCCACAGGGGTATATCCAAACCATAGGAAACCACGTGACATGATGGCGCATGTTCTAATAATGACTGTACATACAATTCCCGACAACGCAGACGACCAAATATTGATTGCAGTGTTTATCTATTCAGAAAAAAAGATAATTGCTTATCTAAACATTCGTACATCTGTTGTTTGATTGCCTTTGAAAAAAGCTGTTAAAAATTGAAACATTTGTTTTCTGACATGAGTTGCTCGTTAACTTAATGACTTTCCGAGCACTGGTCATAGTTAAGTGTCAGGTTTATTAAATCTTCACTATATTTTTATCCCTTTATTTTGCGTTTATGCAAATGACGTTCAATTTGGGTATGGATATTTTTGATTTTGCTCGCCATGACTTCGGACATTCTTGCCAGAGTGTCTCTCTCTCTCTCTCTCTCTCTCTCTCTCTCTCTCTCTCTCTCTCTCTCTCATTAATGTATTCACTTGGGGATACCGAAGGAGTCTGTTCAGTCTTCTCGGAATGATTTGAAAGTGAGGCTTACCACCTGTGAGACATCTCACTCTACAGGGCCAACCATATAACATTCAGGGGGTTGTACGTTTGGTAGATGCAATGAAAGAGATTCCCCCCAAATCGCAACTGTCCCGGCCCCCATCCTGAAGTCCGACATAAGAGTTCGATCACTTTGTGTTAAAACCAAGGAGAATCAAATTCAAGTTTCTCCGGTAAAAGGCGTTTGGGTCCCCCACTGTTCGACATGCTCGGGGCAACATGATCGCGCCATTAAAAACGGCCATGCTGGCCGGTTGTTGTGAGTATTAATTGCAAAGCTGGCGTGAGATGCCATGCATGGTGTCCCCGGACGTGTATGCCAATCCCCTTGCCACCACAGAGCCGGGCATCGTTTTGATAAGAATCACACATGCCTTTCACACACTGATCGGTCACGGCATTGGCGGGGAATATAGGATATCGCATTGTTTACACCAGCAACTGCTAGATGCTACCGGGGCCAGTGACTTTGCGCTGAAGTCTTGGAGGAAACTGATCACACAGTGGCCAGCAGGCGGACAGAGAGACAACAACTGATATACACTTCTGTACATTTTGACGATGTCAACATTCATTGAGTACATGCTGGCGAAGCAGACATAAAGATAGCTAGACAAGTGGATATTCTATCAGAGGCAAACACAGTTAAGCCTACTTGTTGATATATATATATATATATATATATATATATATATATACACATATATATACATATACATACACACACACACACACACACACACACACATATATATATATATATATATATATATATATATATATATATATATATTTGAATTCAAATGTCCTGTGCAATATTACATACATCATTGTATGTATGTATGTATGTATGTATGTATGTATGTATGTATGAATGTATGTATGAATGTATGTATGTATGTATGTATGTATGAATGTATGTATGTATGTTTATGTATCTACGTATGAATGTTTTCTATGTCTGAAAAAGAAGGTTATTAAAACAAAAGTACAATTATCATCAAAAGTTAGATGAAAGGATTGACACTGAGAAACTCTTTATAGATCGCTGCATTGTGTAAGAGTTCGTTTAAACCCTTGCTCTGTACCAACGCACATGTTATGACTTTCAAGGAAAGTGAATACGAGACGTTTAGCTCTATACATTACCTTCTTTCATGAAAAAAGGCCCCTTGGATTGACCAAGTGGTGGTGGAAAAGGTCAATCTGACATGGGCGTGAGGTTTAAGATATCTTCCTAAACAAAACTTTAATTCCGTGGGAAGTTTTTCTATCGTGTCACCAATTGCACCGTAGCTTACCATTAAAACATTTATAAATTGTCCTTTAAGGGCGCAGGCGTTCTCAGGAGTCCCCATAGTCTACTCGCATATATGATATAAAACGATTTAATTTTGAGTCTGTAAACCGAGAGAGTGAAAAAAGGCTGTTTAGTGATTAAAATATATGTTGTACAAGTTTATTGTTAATAGTTCTAAACAGTCTGCAATTATGGTTAGAAAAAAAGAAAAGGCGAAATTGTTTTTTTATTATATAGTATCCGCTATTTCTAATCTTCTACTTTGTTGATGACAATAGAACGGGTGATCAATTGTGGAAACTGTTGCCAGCGGACACCTGGGACACTGTCCATCCTTCGACCGCACGTCACGGTGTAGGACTATCTACAATCGAGCGTGGATTACTAGCGGTCCCTCTGGAGCGTTCTCTGGGGCGGCAATGGGTCCTCCAACATGCCAAGCTGTGAAAATTACACAAATCGTTATGAAAAGAACTTCACGCAACGGATCATAAAATATTGATTGTCTGCGGTCGGCAAAAGGGAACGTAAACCCACAAAACGAAGGCCTACAGCGGAAACATAAAAGACTGACTCCGATCCGGGAGGATGGGCCGTGCAGTCACAGCATTTCACACATAGCAAGGGGTAGCTCTAATAGCCAGCTATACAACCTGACCCTGCTACGACCCTTTTGCATCGCTGGGCCGTGTTTCCCATTAAAAAACCGCCGCTGAATGACGTTGCAGATATTTCGGCCACCCATCTAGCTGTTGGCTCGGTCTGCAGAGTGTATAGCGGGGACAAGCATACAGAATGCCGTTGTCAGCTTCTGTTTGGCGGGGATCTGAAAACTGCATGCAATGAGATTTATGACTGATCGCCCGGCGGGGTGATGTATATCGCCCAAGTAATAAGCTCTTGTGTCAGAAAGATAGCACTTGATGTCACGTCACCGCCGGACACGTGATTGAAGGCGGGTGAGTGATGTCGGTCGGTGTCACTTCGTGTCCGTGACTCTGTTGAGCTGAATTTCACACCACATCGGGCAACATCATCCCGTTACCATGGGAAACAGCATCCGCGACCCCTTCCCGTAGTACAGGCAGATCGTCCACCCCCGGGAAAACTATTGCATCCAATACATGGGATTTCGTGTTGCGCCCGTGTTTATTGACTTTATCAGTATCAGAAATAAACCACACACCAAAGCATCTCTCGCCATCAGCAATTTTCACGGTTGCCCCATCACTTATCAGCCGATTATTCTTGTTATATTTACTTCAACATTACGCATCGGGTAACATGTACGCGCCGTGTTTTATTAAAGTCAACTGTACACTCTCTCCGATTTTCGACGACACCGTTGATCATTTTGCACGTAATCGGCTTCTACAGTTGTCAATATCCAAAACGCATCTCTTTTATTCTAACGTTGAAGCATATTTTTAGTGTGCCAGTTGAGTCGACGTAAAAAAAATATTCAGTAAACAATATTCCCATACGAAGTGAGAACTAACTCAAATATTACACCTTTTTCTCTGTTTCATGAAATTAGGAAATCCACGCAAAATCCGGACTCAGGAGAATAATCGCATAATAGCGGTGGTGAGTCCATGCGCTTTGCTATTTTTAATACTCTCTGCAATGCACTTTCGCTCCGCGACACTCTACAAGGGTGCAGTGGTTGTGGTTTTTCTGTTTCAGACGTTGATTTTTCCACGAGTGGCGAAAGCTAATCAATTTCATATCACTTGATCAATAGCCCGCCCACACACGCCCCGAGCCTCTTCACACCAAACCGTTTATCTCTGGCGGTTATCAATGAACGACCCATCCATCTGTGTCACGCGCCAATTAATTGCTTTGCGACCATTCGTAGATCGACGCGTGACATGGCGCGAACACAGACACGGTGCATCAGTTTCCCTATTGAAATTGGGGTCAGGCTGTAACGTTTCGACAAGTTTCTCCGCGGGGGTGCAGTGGGAAAACCGCGCAGACTTAATACCAGCTACAATATTTGTAAGTTTGGAAGAGGTTACGTGTACTTCTATACATTTGTCAAGCACTGTCAGAAATCAACATGCATAACATATAATTGAAACTTTTAACCGAGTGGGCAGAGTCACGTGGTATTTGGATTGAAAATAGGACATGTCTGTCACCATTTGTATTTTTAAAATGTATTGTTTTTTATGAATTTTCTTAATAAATGAATAAATATGCGACATCAATGTAGTTAATTAATTGATATTGCAGTAGGAATGTCTCGTTGGCGAAAGACAGTTTTGTACGAGAGTCGTACGTTTGATTCAGGAGGTCGGGAGACTTCCTTACCCAGGGCCAGCTAACAAAGCTGTTCGTTGGCGATTTCTTTCCGGGCGGGACAATATTTATGCGTATCAGTGGGCGGATGGGCAGCATTTCCTCATTGACAGACGTGGAAATTTCATTCTATTACTCAGTAAAGCAACTTGGATAAAACCCGAAGGGCCAACAGGGAGTATAGTTGCTTGTTTTTAGGAGTTTGCCGATGGGCTAGGGAAAAGCAAAGAGACGGCAGAGGCGAGTTTGTTGTTGACATGGTGGGGAAGCCGGGAGATGGCGGAAATTAAAATGTACCGGGAGGGCAGTTACGAACGACTGTTGGATTCTCATCAAAATGTTAATAATATTATGCATAATTCGTCAGAATAGCATATTCGCATATAAAAAGTGCCTATGGTTACAATGTCTAAAATTGCCCTGGTTGGCTGTCCCTGCTTACCCCAACCACGGTCCCCCCACCACGACTGTGCCCCACCTAACTCCATCCCGTCCCTCCAGCCGGCAGGATTTAACTTATTACCTGCCGCTTAAGGAAAATCGGCGTGACAGGCGATATTTTAGTGAAATTGACCAGCATGAATAACAATTTTCAAATAACTTTATTAATATCAGCCTAGCTCGCGAAATGGAGGGGCGAGAGGACAAGGCAGAGTCAGAAAGATGTAAGTGATGCATCCGTAAAATGTAGCGTTTGGTTGATGAAACGTCGCCGAGATGGCGCAGGATCTATACAGTGGAAACATAGCTGAGATTTTGAAATCCACTTCAGTATGTCAACTGTTAGACTTCGACCCCAATCGACTCGCGTTCGACATCTTGTTAATCTCCTGGGCGATGTTTTTGAGCGTTTTCTTATGATTTGTTGAATATTTTGATTATCCCGAGATATGACGGGAAGTGGCCGTTTACAGAAACACCGCGAAGAGGTCGACCCGGTGGCGTAAACAATCAGGGTATATTTTGAACTGCGGGCCGTGCCTCTCAAATGAGGGAATTCTGGGTCTATTGCGGGACAGCTGAGAGCCGTCACCAAGCGTTGCTGTTGCCACGTTGCTAGGATACAAGGCGAACCGATGGGGTGACACGCTTCTCGAACTTGGTACTGGATGAGGAGCTCCCACGAGGCGCACTGCTGTGAGCAGTACAGCGCGAGTCTCTCGACAAATTTGAACAAGCAATAGAGCAAAGAGTTATCTTTAGGCACGGTGATGAGAAGAAACACGTCGGTTACTCTCAAACAAGTAGGACTATGAGTTCCCATACCCATCAATTGCATACAAAATAGCAAAGCCATTTCAGCGCGGATTTTTCCACAGTATCATTTTCTACGGCTTTCGGAAATGAGACCGTTTAAGGCAGAATGTGTCTCCGGGACAGATATTCGGACTCTCAAACTTTTACAAGAATTCTTTCCTGATCTACCACTCGTGGGGGCTTATTTTAAAGCTCTTGGTGTGAGACAAATTTTCAGTCTTAGATTTTCGAAAATTGTATTTTTCATCATAGAGTTAACACAGGGAAAGCGGCCATTTTGAATTTCAAATATCGGTAAATTTTGGGCAATTTGTTTCTCTAGTACCAAAATTTGCACGGTACCCCAGATCTTCATTCTTGATTTTGGAAGAGTATAGTTGAAAGATTCCTTGAGGAAAGTTTGAGCAAAAGTTTAGTCTTTCATTTTCGAGCCACGTACTACTTTAATAGAATACTAAACTCTGGGCTCGTTTTCTCCAGCAGTAGTCTTCCCAGCGTTGACATTTTGTGTCAAGTTGACGAACAACTTTACACATCACCAGTGTCTGTTTCCCCCCTATTTTGACTACTTTAGCCATTCGCCATCTGATGCAACAGCTGTAACCATGGTGACGAGACGACACTACAGGCGACTTTGAAATATTACACGGAGACCTTGCCTATTGAAGCACGCAGACTTGTTCCTTCCTTGTAAACGTGTAATGGAACATACAGATCTTTATTAACCTTTGACCCCTAAACCGTTCCCATGCGCTGTTCGCTTGGGGTTCCACTTCCCCTGGGCAATAAACCTTATCTGGTGTACTCTGCAAATGTCAAAGGGTTGATGTGGCTCACACCAACCATTAAAATTACCACACACATCCAGACACAACAATAAAACAGACGAGTTGCATGTCCCCCATTATCAAGATTTTTTTATTGCCATTTTGGTCCATTGCATCACACTTGTTGCTTTAGTTCCTAGGCAACCACAAATGAATTCTGAATACACAAAAAAACACGAACTTTCTCCCCTTTCCAAAATAAACACCTCACCCCCTTAAAAAAACCCACACATGCGAGAGAAAAGTTTTACAAAAGTTATCAATTTCAACCATTCAACTATTTCACACTACTGTGCTCATCATCATAGCGGCAGAAACCGACGTGACTATGGTTCAAACGAGCACCGAACAACTTAACAACATCAGTAATAAATACAACCACTAGAAATAAATATAAAGGTAAGGCATGTCAATAAAAGATAAGATACCCTGCAAGAAATCAGAGCAAAAACTATGTATCTAAGTTTACATAGAACAAAAGAATGAGGAGTTAAATGAAATGATCGAAAAAAGGCGACACAACTTTCTTTTATTGAGATGGAAGACAATTACACTTTCCTCACTGTACTCAGTATTGTTTATTCCTTTGTCTGTGGCAATCTTTTGTCTTTTAATATTGTGTTCCCAAGACAGTATTGAAGTGACAAAGCATTAATACGTAGTTATGCTAGACTTGGCAGTATGTTTGAAATGAATTTTTTGTTGTTATTTATCTTTAACATGATTTAAACTAATTTGGGATAATTGGATGGTGAAGTAATGTCCATTTAATCTGCAAATGTAAGCTCACCTGCTTTTCTTTTTGAGTTATACATTTATTTTTATGAGTAATTTGTAATATTGCAGCATTCAGCTATGGAGCACCTAACATTTTTGAGAAATTTGAAAAATATGAAGATCCAATTATCCTGAATTATTTCCAAATGTGTTCTCTGTAACACCATGTTAGTGATGTCATTCTGCTTCATGTGACCCTTGAAAATCTTTGAGTACCTATCCATGGATAGATGTTTTCTACATAAAAGTGATGATTTCAATACATGTTTTTTTATTTCTTTGCACGGAACATTGGAACCTCTCCAGTGTTTTTGGTATGTCCAAAGTGTCTCATAACAGAGTTTTTTTGTTGTTGTTATACCAAAATAGGTTCTAGACAAATGACATTGGCACACAATCATTTCTTGCAAAGTGTTGGTTTAACCCTTTGAGTGCTGTAATTTTTCCCACCAAAATTCCAGTGCAATATTTTACCAATTATTATGAATTTTCTGTAAATGTTTTGATAATTTTGGACCAAATGGACATTGTGTTTTGTTGGCTACGGTATTTTATCAAAATTTTGGCAAAAATCTGAAAAAAATCAACTGCAGTATATTTTACAAAGGTGACAAAAATTGACTTTGGCGCTCAAAGGGTTAAAAAAAGTATGTGGTATGTCACTATTGCTTCTAGCTCCATTAAGCTGAGACAGGTATTTTTCACTTTTTTTTTTCGTCCGTTTTCTATGTAAAATACACTCTCTTGTTGTGCTCCCAAAATCATGAATATCTGTCGTTCATTTGTCTCTACAAGGCGTCAACACAGCCTACGTGTGTTTAGTGTCCCATATCATTGTTGACACCTGAATTTTAGACCAGGCTGGAGTTTATCTGTCAAATGTAAACCCTGTGTATTGTAGACAATTCATTCAGTTGGCTAGGCCAACACTTTGATTTCCAACACACCTTTAGAAAGAACAGAAACTGCGACTTTGTCTCCGTAGAACAAAATTGATGAAAAATGAATCCGAGGTTGCAGCTATTGTCCCCCTAACATACACACAACTACTGCTACAAATCTGATAATTATAGAATTTCCGTTTCATGTCAGATAGATATTCTGACAATTTAGTCCTCTAGTATTGTACATCATACCTGAGTGTGTATCCCTCTTGAATTAAAATAGCACAATCTTCTATATTTTCATTATTTGGAGCAAGCTGACATCACAGACTTAAACTGACATCAGTTGGCAACCAGACAATGTCACAAGTTGGAGGGGGGGGGGGGGAGAACAGGTTTTAGCATGCCCAGACACTGCCATTCACGTCAGGATTGGAATGTTTAACCCTTTTACTTCAGTGTATTGGTCCGGTC
>LD355495.1:140269-151294 GCA_001465055.1 Ptychodera flava | reverse complement strand
GGGGGGGAGGGGGAATTCGTAAGAAATACTGGATTAATGTATAGACAGGAAGGCCACCCATCGATTGAATTCACATCCCCCATAAGTAAAATGTGACATTCCCATTGTTACCAACTGTCTGATGACTCAAATCGCCAGAAATGAGGGTAGAGAAACAGAAAGGATAAGATCAGTCAAAAAATGTGCTCCTGTACGCTATAAACTCAGCACTGTATCTGTCTGTGTACGTATTTTACGTCTATATTTCTCTTCCGCTATCAAGAAAACCCAGCTCTCTGGCATGTCAGAGGCAGGCAGTCTGAATAAATAAACACGGCAGATTGAACATTGGTGTCAGCGTGTTTTGCTCCGCTGATCTACCACCACAAGGTCTGTGTTGAAATTCTAAACATTGTTATTTTCAACAAAAACATAGCATCTCACCAATGTTGCCATACGATGACAAGAACGAATGATCTTAGAGCACCATTTACACTTATGACTGAGGGGGAGGGAAGATAAGTGACAATGAGAGAGACTGAGAGAGACTTCAATCCGCCCTCTTTTATCTTCTTTTCAATCACACTCACTTCCCCCCCTCCCAATCTCGAGATACTAAATTATTCCCTCTAGAAAAGATTGAAAGATAACACTATAAACTAAAATATATGACATACACACTGTGCAGATCCCTCTTCTATCAACCACAATAAAGTATACAATGCATGATTTGGGGCACATGAATATTCCACATTGATAAAGAATCATTAGCATAAAATTTCAATACCAGAACAATGCTCATTAATATAATTTGCATAAATTAATACTAGTCTGCCCAGTATCTTGCACTGATTGCAATAAAGTTCCATTAACCCTGAATGGGCAATTCAAGAATTCCAATCTGAGTAATTAATACACAAACAGACAAACGCTAAACATTTGAAATTTGAAACTGCCTGTAGCTTTCTTGCTGTGTGATCCGAATATCTTGTGTAACACTTACAATTATTTTTATCCAAAAGCACACGTAAAATCTTTGTAAGCATTTATTTCAGGTGGTTTTCTTTAATGACTGGTTACCTATTTTGACTTTAAGTAGCTTATTTTATCATATTTTGCAGAAATCTCCTTTTTCCCAAAGTGCTGTCTGTTATGGCAGTACAGCCCAATCCATGTTGATTGGTGATAAATGTTGATATGTTTCGACTTTCAACTTAGTTACTAAAATGCCTTTTTTATAGCCTGAAATGACTTGGAAGTGACACAATCATCTATCAGCTTTAACCCTTTCACCACCATGGTTTGTCCCAAATCCATTGTTTTCTATGGTAAAGTTGGACCTGTATACAGGGAACTGGGGGTGAAAGGGTTAAGGAAGTCACTGAGACCACAAATAATTGCAAGAATTACCGTAACACTAGTTCTGGGCCTGGGGTTTGGAGTGTACATGGACCACAAACGTCTTCAACAATGGCACCCAAAGTGTTATTCATTACATTCTGGCCCTCATAAATACACACCTACATCTTGTTGGTGGAGATATATGAAAATTATCCGACTACTAAGTTATCCTTCACCACTCAGCCCTATCAGCCGTGTAATTCTCTCAAAATGTAATGCTCAAAACCCACACAATTCAGATTCTGAAAACGCTGAATTTTGCCTCAACTACACTTTGTTTCCACATTTTGATGTGACATGATTTTCTGCCTCTACATACAACTTTGCTTTTGAACATTTCTCAATCAGTATTTTGTCCTCTACAATTCTTATAGGAAGATTTGACGTCTACATGTATCTGAAAATTCACAAATTTTGATCATTTACAATGAAAAGACATGGTTTTGTTTGCATCTTCATTGATTTCTATTGCACAGTGGTAGGTAATGTATTCGAAAATGAAACAGTTTTTCATTAAAAAAATTGCAAAACTACATGTCGCATAACTTCTTTAATGAGCACAAACAGAACTCTTTAGAAAATTACAGATCCGTTGTGCAAGTTCTTTCATCAAGCTTTTGAACTCTGACCCAAAGCTGAACTATGACATCATGCATATGTGTCCTCTGAACAGGTTTCAGAGGGTAAAATCCCACTATTAAACCTTTGAACCCTGAACATTCCCTAACCCCATGACCTATGACATCATGCTGGGATTTACTCCTGCACAGGGTTCAGAGGGTAAAAATCCCATCATTATTAAACCTTTGAACTCTGAGCATCTCCTTACCCTGTGACCTATGACATCATGCTGGGATTTGCTCCTGAACAGGGTTCAGAGGGTAAAATCCCATCATTATTAAACCTTTGAACTCTGAGCATCCCCTAACCCTGTGACCTATGACATCATGCTGGGATTTACCTTGGAACTGGGTTCAGAAGGTAAAATCCAACCATTAAACCTTTGAACCCTTAGAACCATACAATGCCCACCTGGGTTCAAAAGGTTAAATCATGTTGGAATAACTTAATAGAAAAGTTAAGAAGGTGAAAGAAAGAAATAACTTAGAACATACATACAACTTTGACTCTGGAAACAAAAACGCCTCATAAAAAATCTTTAAGTCTTTGGCTCAATAACAAATTAATCCTTTAAAAGTTGGATGTATAGATGTGTAGTACCAATGTTTGGTAGGAAACCTATGAAGGCATGGCAGGGGAAGAAATGTGTGTTTTCCGGCGGCAAAGGACGGAAGAAGAGAGGCACCCTGAATTATGCTTTTGGGTTTTCAATCATCAGATCAATATCGGATTGGACCATCTCTCTGACTAAACCCTGTAGAGAGGGAGAGAAAAAAAAGTGTAAACAACAGGTTAGTTTGTTTGCTTGACATATTTCCTGCAGAAATATCTATTAATATTTGAATGACTGAGCTAAACAATGTTCCTCGAGGGATTTGTGTGTGAAACATTATTGGACAAATGTGAAAAATAAAGATAAATTGCAAGATTCTTAGTATACATAAATGTATTTTAGTCTGTGTTTTTGTTATATTTATGTTACTTTTTTTGAACAAAATTTAATGAACACTGAATTTAATTAATAACTTAATTCCAAGTTGGAGATATCCAATGATGCAGTGAAAATGACGGAGTGGTGAAAAACTGCCTTTTAGGATTGATCAGACGTTGAAGAAATGTCTTTTTAAGTTCATAAGCGTTAGAGTTAACTCATGAAATTCAAGAAAGTTAATAGACCTCCTTAAGGTGAGGAATGTACATAAATTCATGAAAACAGCTATGTCATAGCCTTATTTCTGCAATAATGAATGAATTATGAAAGTAAGCTTTCTTGAACAGCACTATGATTTCTGGTACAATGGCCGTCTGTGGATATTTCAACTACAATAAGATTTAACCCTTTGAGCGCCAAAGTCAATTTTTGTCACCTTTACAAAATATACCCCAGTTGAATTTTTTTCAGATTTTTGCCAGTTTTGACAAAACATCTGTAGCCATTGAAATGTGATATCTATTTGCTCCAAAATTCTCAAAAAAATAAAGAAAAATTCATAAAAATTGGTAAAATGTTGCTTCAAAATTTTGGTGGGAAAAATTACAGCACTCAGAGGGTTAAAGCCCTGGACAGCTAAGTGGTGATGAGGCTTGGTTGATGCAAGTGGGCATATTTTCCAAAGTAAAACAAATTTGAGTGGGTAGTGATATATTGGAATAGCTGATTATGTCAAATTACTTGTATATTTTAAAAAGCAATCAGCCAAAAACAGATGCTGGGAACATGGATTTAACAATCTGACAAACAAATACATATTATACACAATTGGAGTGCATATTACATACTATTGAACTAAATTTTATGCAAAATTCCATAGGAAATACAAATTTTAAGACTATAATTCAGAACATTTTACATACAAATTAGATTTATTTTACATACAATTTAAGTACATTTTGCATTCAATTTAGGAACATTTTACATACATATTAGTTCAAAACTGTAGTATAAAGTGTAGCAGGATCAATTCATTAATTTACAAAATTCTAAATAGCATGAACCAGGCATAAACAACATTCAGCTATCTCAAGTCAGTGGTGCAAAACAATACCTTGAAATCTGTCTTCAGTTGCCATCCAAGCTGCTTCTGTGCTTTGCTGCTGTCTCCAAGAAGGAAATCCTGCGTGCAAAGACAAAAGATGACGCAAAAGATTACATGATTAGCTTTGAATGAAACACAGAAAACTTTCACTGGTGTTACTGGTATATAAAGTAAGTAACTGATCTTGTTAAAACACTCAGACCATCTCATTGAAATGTGGTATTACCTATATTGATTGAGGTTTTCTTATGCCTGTCTGTATGTGTGGATTACATAAGTAATTTTATCATCATCCTTTGGACAGTGGAGTCCATGATGATTATGCTTTTTGTTTT
Source organism: Ptychodera flava (assembly GCA_001465055.1). NCBI lineage: Eukaryota > Metazoa > Hemichordata > Enteropneusta > Ptychoderidae > Ptychodera > Ptychodera flava. The sequence continues at coordinate 146,922 of LD355495.1, read as the reverse complement.
TGCTAAAGTTTGAATAAACTGAAATATGTGTGTGTCACTGGTAGAGAGGGGATTGAATGCGTGAGTTTGTGCTCATCTTTCATCCTCAAATACATTTGGTCGTTTTATATTCCTATTTATTAAAGTTTGCATTTCTAGAGGAGGAATTCGGTAAATCAACAGACAGGCAATGATTTCAAACAGGGGCAAAGAATGCAAGAGTTGCGAGGGGAAACAAACCAAGCTGCATTCTTCTCTCCGCTACCTTACATAACTGCGAAATTGAAAGCAAAAACAGGGAAAGAAAGGAAGGAGAAATGACTCACACACACACTTCACGCCAGCATTGTAGCTACTTGGTAGCGTTGGATGTTTGCATGTCTACTATAAACAGCGGTGGGCAAACATTTCCACCAATATAAACACACAGACAAGTGCTCCCGTTCCAATGTAGAATACTTGACCATTGTCAACCTGAGCCTACCGGTATTTCCGAGTGTCTGTGATACTATGTATATTTTGAACGGGGGAAAAATACCACAGAAACAAACACCGAAAATACAACCTATTTTGTCCCTTTTCCTGCACAAAAGATTCGAGGGTCATTTCCATCCCCCCTTAATTTAGTCAACTGTTTGAAGACGAAGGGATACTATTTAAACAGTAACGCCCTCTCAACGGTGTTGACTGTCTGGAGTGGCGTTTAATGGCCAGATAAAAGATGCGAATTCTTCTTCTATTTTTCCCTTCTGTTTTCTTATTTTTTTGGGAACATTCCAGTATGACTAAAGAAGATTCTTTGGGCTGTCTGCTTTATGTACATGACGGCCTACTTGAGGGACCGAGATGTGTCTACTCTGTCTATTTGTAGTAAACTCGACAGACAGTTTCTTTTGAATTCATATTTTCACAACATCAGACCAGTTTTAACAACAGACAGACAGTTACTTAAGCTAACATCCCAAAAATATCTTTCCTCTGGCAATTTGCTATTAGCAAAAAACTTTACTTAAAAGAAGAAAAGGGCTATGGCATTGATAATTTACATCTAAAATGAAACGCTGGGGGACTTTTTTTTTCTATTTTTGAAAACAATCAGACAAACAGAGAGATATACAAAAAAAGAAATGGTTGATAGCTTTTTTTAGTGAAGAGGCAAGGTTCAAGTGACAGTTTGGCATCCAACACTTGAGATTCCTCTGCTTATTTTGACATGTGAAAAAATGGCTGTATTATGTCACGACTACCACGGTTGAATGTGTTGATGGAAGTAAAGTCACCTCAGCAGAAACAAAGGTGTTTCCAATTTCATTTTAATTTAGAGTGCATACTTTGTGAGGGAAGATCCCGAGGTCGTACTCTTGTAAAAAATTTTTATTATCCTTCGACAATTTAACAATTTAGAGTAATGTTAGAATTGTTAGAACATTTGAATCCTCAGCTGATGATCTTGCTTTTTTCTCACAGGAAAGAGAGGGTGTGAAACTAACAGGAAAGACAGAGTGTCAAAACCATAGGTGAGATAAAACCATGGAGATGAGACACTGTTTGTACACAGCACACACAACCCCACAATGGTACCGGAACATACCAAGTTTTTCCGATGCCATGAAACACGGAATGCAAATATTCCGGCAGCTCAGCTGTGCTATCAGACAACAAAAACAAAGCTGGTGAAATAGTTCACATTTCGGAATGTGGCGATATTCCGGGAGTTCTCACACCTCCACACAGGATTGGCCGTTGCCAGGGGCATCAATGCCCACAATGGAAATAGCCCTCGCCTCCACAAGTCTAAACCCGGTAAAGAACATACAGATGCTAAACACGATACAACATAACTATCATAGTGAGAAAAATTGTTACTAGCATATTTTTCAGCACTTTCTGCGTCAACATTTTCTGTCTAAATATTTTGGCCGGAGAATTGTTCACATTCTCCAAAGCTGGAAGCCGCTTCTGTGTTTATGTAAGTTCCAAAATAGACTCTGCTCTTGCCAACAATGGGCGGAAACGTTTCCAACCCTTTCATGGCTGAGCATGAAAACCTGCCAATGCCAAGAACTTTCCGAAAAATATTACACACTTTGGAGACAAAGCCTCTCTGGGCATGTTTTTAGTCCGCTTCTGTACCATTTGAAAGTTCCATTGTTTTGTTGTGTACCTTGAAACATGCTGTAAATGTGGTTGAACGATCAAACCTTCAACACTGCTGACAGATACGATAGATAAAAAGCAAGCAGCACCATAATTTGTGACGCCTGTATCAAATTTATGCTGGGGAGAAGAGGTTGACATACCTATCCACAGTCTGAAAACTTCATCAGCTAAGCTGCACAGGCAAACTGCAAACCACAGTTATTTGGTATACAGTTTATCATAATGCTCATCTCTACGGCAGAATGGGCCTCGAGGACAGATACTCAGACTCTCACACTTTTACAATTTTCTTTTGAACTACCCACTTGTGTGGCAGCTCATTTATGGAGAAAATAAAGTTTTCAACGGCTTAGCTCTGTGAAAATTGGGGTACTTCCATTTTCCCAGATAGAGACAACGCAGGGATGACACTCATTTTGAATTTCAAATATTGGTAAATATTTCTCTAGTACCAAAATTTGCACGGTGACCCTTACGTCTTAATTTTTATTCTTGATTTTTGAAAGAGAATGGTTGAAAGTTTGCTTGAGGAAAGTTTGAGCAAAAGTTCAAATCTTTCATTTTGGAGGCACCAACTACCTTAACAGGACACTTTGACAAAATGACTGGCTATTCTTTAATTTGGACTGATTACTTCCTGGCAGATATTGTCTCATCAGTGAAAAGAAATGTGCCTTTACATACATTTCTCCCTTTCGCTGACTGCCTACTAATGTGATTTTTCACCTGTTTAAAATCTTTTTGAACTCCCTGGGCTGTAATTTGAAACTCTTCTCAAGTAGCTAATCAACTTGTTTTCCCTGATTTATAAAGTATACTAATACATTTCCGGAAAAAAGCTACTTTTCCACATTTTACATTTTATGAGATCAGGCTATCAACATCACTTATAACTGATTTCGACCACAAAAATCACTGGGTGATTTTTTTTTATGGGCTAACAGACCCAATCGAGGAGATTTTTACAGGCCACTTGAAGTGGAAGAGACTTGACTTGCTTGACATGAGCACAGACAATTACGGAGTAAGATTATACGCAAGGAGTGGTTGGTAAGTGAGCAATAAACCGTCACAATAATGGTACACACATGCAGTAATTCCTAGCGGTAGAGTTGACTTTTCAGATCCTCAGATTCAGATCCTCAGATTCAGATCCTCAGATCCTCAGATTCAGATCCTCAGAGCTCAGACCTAACATCCTATAACTTCAAACGCAGATTCGGAATTAAAATTTCACACCTTTCAAAGTTTGATGGAATATACTGATAATAAAATATAATTTAGATTTGAAAAGGCTCTAGAAATTATTTTATTTCTATCTTGAATCTCGAACTTAAAAACTTCGATCTCAGAATCAGAACGTCATCAGTCGAAGACAGGGTGCGCAATGATTCGACTTGTTATAAACACACACCAGCGATCAAACGATCAAGACCGCGACGATCATGTAAATGCTGGCTATCGGCAGTCCGTATTTTACCATCGTTCATAATATTGATGGCGAGGGAATATAACTTATCCATGTTGGAGGCCAGTGACCCCGCTGGCTAAATCAGAATTCAGGGGGTCGGAAGAAGCAAGTTTAATAGCTAATCTGTAATTGTAGACCCATGTTCGTTGAAACTTGTTAAGCGAAAATGTTTATGTAGACGTCCAACTATTTTGTTTTCATTCATAACTGCCTTGTATATGTCATATTCAAATTATTTTTTTAAAAATTGCAATCATACTGTTAATACAGGTATTGTAAAGGCTTGTAAATTTGAATCTGCATCTGAAGTTATAGGATCTGAAATCTGAGATCTGAGGATGTGAATCTAAGGATTTGAGGATCTGAATCTGAGGATCTGAAAAGTCAACTCTACCAATTCCTAGCATCTTTGTCAAGTATAGGGGCCTAAAATTACAGTATTGCAAGCTGCCACAATCCTTGGTCACATGCAATTCTTGTTTCTGCTCCTTTATATGAAAGAATGAAAAGCTTGGTATAGCAACACTCCTTTTTTTATTACATGATCTATCAGGTAGTAACTCTGACGCGTTTCCTACAGTTTGTGGACCCATCTACACATCAAGAATGTTTCATCTGTGGAAACCATCCCAGAATTATGCCTAAAGCTTTCAATCCTCTGTTGTTTTCAAAGCAACCAGATCAAAGATTATTAACCTCTTCATCATCATGGTTTGGCCCAGACCCTTTGTTATCGATGGTGAATGTGGACTGGTTCACCTGGAGTTTGGGTTGTACAGGTTAGTGGTAACATTTTCTTTTGGCCAATACTCAGAACTGTCAAGTTTCTTTATCACTGCCTTGGCTTTTTTTGTGATTCACAAAGCCATAGGGTGGAGCAGTAAAGACGACTGTTATCTTGGCACAGTCTCCAAAAAACACAAAATGGCAAACACACTCTGATAAATTCCTGTCTCAAGTAGGTTTGTGTCTGCCAGTGGAAATCAAAAAAAAAAAAGAGAGCTACACTCTTTGAGATTTTTCTTTTTTTGTGTGAGTGTGTGTGTACATGCAGGCTGTTTTGACATGACAGAAACAATATTGTTGGTGTCGAAGGGCACAGCATTTCACATATGATGGTGGTCCCTGCCTGTCTGTCTCTAGTCTTTTCAGCGGTGTCTTGCTGAATGGTTTCTATGGGGGTGACATTGTCCGGAGCGGGAAGCTTGGATGAAACCTGGCCAGAGGGCCGCAGAAAACAATGATGCGGACAGCACCTCTCAGGCAGAATGCCATGGCTGTTTACTGTTAGCCGCTTTGTTTGTTTTGATGGCACGGCGGCCATAATGCACCTGGTTTCCGATTGGGTCAATACAAAAACATCTGTGATTGTTCGAGAACAAAGACCACTAATTGTATTAATCGCGGTGAGAGCTGCTGACAACACGGGTCTTGGAAATTTACACCTCATTGCTGTGGACTACCGCTGCCGTGTTGATTTTTCGGGGCTCACAAAGGACAGGTGGTCCCTGGGAGATCAAAAACAAAAACAAAACAAAAACAAAAGAAAAATAACAGATACACCAAGATAAAAGGATACCGCTACTCCGGCAGGCAGCATCTCAGTGATAATGTTTTTATCTGGTTGTGTTTACGCTTGGGTGGATCAAATTGAAGTTTTCATTTAATCAGCTTTGCGCAAGTATTTCCAGCTTGGAGTTCACCATTTATAGGGGCCAAGTAGAGACTGAAGCCAAATATCACATCGGGCTAGCACTGGCATTGCCGAGTCACCCTCTGATATATCAACACGGTCGACTTCAGTGCACTTGAAATCAGCAGAAGTAGAACTGCCAATGCCCGCACAGTAGAACTGAAATCTACCCATGATTGTCTGCTGTTGACATTTCAGCATACAAGGCACAGCGTATATATACACGCATTGATGCCAGTGGTTGATCCAAGTAGTGGTTCGGCATTCCAAGTTCTGGGAAAGACTCTAAGGAACAACAAAACAACACTGCTGCAAAGTACAAGCACATATAAATGCAAAAACGATGACTTGTTCACAAGATTTTTTACAGGTTATAAATAAATAAAAAACAAATACGTAAATAAACAATAACAATAAATAAATAAACGCAAAAGGACACCACTAACTTGACCATCATGAAATCATGACAGACATTTCCTGATGTACTGCTTTGCAAAGTAAAGCCCGCAAAACTTTCAGACATAATTTTAATAAAGTATTCATCCGTTATCATTTAAAAAACTGTAAAATACATTCTGAGCTTTATCAAGATGTACTTTCCAAAAACTGAACAACTCTCAGACTTAAAAAATCAAATTTTTGCTCTATTACTATTGTAGTAGCAGCAACAATACACAAAAAGACAATTTAAAACAAAAAAATTATACTGTGCTATGAACGAATCCTCCGGTGCGGTGGAAAGGGGGTTGGGACAAGAGGCGGAAAGATGGAGCGAGTATGAAGGAGAGAGGTAGTGTACAAGTGAGGGGCAAGTGGACTAAAGGAATAGAAGATGGGGAGGGGCAAATGGATGAGATGAGAAAGAAGAGGAAAGAAAGAGGGGAGAGGGAAAACGGACACCATATTCTTGACAACAGTCTTATCAAAGACTTATGTTGGAAGTTTTAGCTGGGGTCAAGAGAGTCACAAAAAAAAAAAATAGCAACCTCACTTTCAAATCTTCAAGTTGATACACAGTATTCTTAACTTTTGCTTTTTTTTCTCCCTCCTGATAAAAAGAAGCTCAAACAAGACAAACTCCTTGAGAAGCCACGGCAAAAGGTGTGAAATGACAAGCAGGTACACACTGGTAGAGTCTCCTTTTGGAGAGGAAAATGAAAACACAAACACCCTGAATGTGTCCAATTGTTTGCCCTGTGACAAGCCCTTAGAACAACACACCTGGTTTTGTCAGCGTGCTCTGACTGGGCAAATTTTGATATTGAAGCTGCTGTGTATATACAGACACTGAGCAAAGACTCCAGTTTGGCCCTCTCCAGGACAAACAAGTACTCTATTTACACAGACTGT
>LD355495.1:115808-134760 GCA_001465055.1 Ptychodera flava | reverse complement strand
GCCGGATCTCGGCGAGCGCCACGACATCACCCGCCGACGTACACGGTTATTACGGCGAGCAGCTGGTGTGGAGAAAGTGTCTCTCGTGACAAGTCTTCGCAGCTGAGCTGAGGAAGGGGGTAATGTCTGTGGTATGCAATTAAGGAAAGCGGAGTGACGGAGAGACCTGACTGTAAGACTTCTCCAGGGAAGTGGTGGGAATGGCCGATCAAATACCTGTCTAGATAGGAACGCTATCATTTCCCCAGCTGCAGAGACAATTACCGATTCTTCTGAAATACAGAAGGTAACTGCTATTTGGCCGTCAAGTCCATGCATAGCTGAAATGCATGTCTGCAGATGCTGCTAGGGGAGTAGGCTTAACATGGCCACAACACAAAGCTAATGTATCGTCCAACAACACATGAGGAAAGAGCCATCTTGCTTCAAAGAGAAAAAGGGAGTTTAAACATACTTAACAGCAAAGCCATATCAATTGGTCATTTGAACATAAACACCCTTCATCACGGCTCAAGAGACAGCTCTCAAGAGAAGGGCCTGCGTTTGCGTGTGAGGACGAGAGTTGAGAGAGAAAGGAACTCAGTTTTATACACTTCCAAAGGCTCCGTCCCAATCCTGGACAACAAGATCTCACACTGCGCTGAGCCCTTTCACTATGATTGGAACGTTAATTGGAGAACACGGCTTGATATTTTGTTCCCAATTAGTATGCAGTCAGGGGCAAAGTTGACAGACTTGACTCACTTCAAACTCTCCCTCTCTCTCTGTCTCTCTCTCTTTCATTCTCTCTTTCTCAGAATCTGACAGCCCTTGAGCTCATTTCACCGTCACAGTGTCTTACCGTGTGTAGATTAATTCTATCTAAATTCAGAACTTGAAATCTTATCCCGTTTGTAGCCGGGCGCATGATTACATACTCGGATTGAGTTAAGAGAATGGAATTAGAATTTAAGTGGCTACGGGGAGAGAAAAATGCTCTTTTTGAGAAGGAAGGTATCATTGTCAAGCAATTATGGCCAGACGTACTTGTCTAGGGTTTCAATTCAATGAAGATTTCATCCCCGTGCAAACAACACTGCAAAACATTTGAAGAACTTTAGAAGACTTTTGTTACACTTTTGTAATTTTTCACCGGGAATTGTCGCAAAGACCATTACTCGTTGGATAAATCTGAATGGGCAAAATACAAAACTTTCAAAATTTTCAGATAAAAATAAAATTTACCGACTCATTGAATGTTCCCTGCTTGTTGGGCTTGTTTGAGAATGAAACTGGTGAAGACAACAAGCTGATTTCGTTCATGTGAAATATGCAAACATGTGATATCTACAGACGGTGGGGGAAAAAAAAAATAACCGCTCGAATTTTCGAAGGGCACACGTACGGCACAAACTGTGAGCTGAAAATAAAACACAGTAACTTTCATGTCCTCATATTTGTTCCATATTGGGCGCAGAACAACATTTCCCAAAAATATTGAAAAAAGGACAACGAATCAAAGGAAAGCAATCACTTTGTGGTTTTAACTGTGTCTAGGCCTGGAGGCCAGTGGACAACCAGACAATAGACTGGCGTACAATAGTCTTTACAATTTCAGAAGACCTACCAGTTAAACTAATTACTGAATAAAAAAGCTCATTATGTTATCACTGCTGGCCCTTTGCTTCAAACTCTTCACTAACTTCAAAATGGAAATCTTCATATCCCGAAATTGCATGTGATTGTATCGGAAAACAGGGAAAAGAGGGACTGTGGCAAAATTTGTTCCGTCAATTTATATGACAGGGGGACTTTTCCCCCCTCAACATTGGGAAGGGGGCTCACTTTACCCAAGAGAGATTGTTGAGAAATCTGATTAACTCAATCGGTTGAAGGGATCGGTCAGCTTTGCAACTTCTCAAAGGAATGCAGAGCGGCAATGGCCCCGGGGCAAAATAAACGGGATCTGACCGTTCGGACAATGGAGTTTGGAGTGCAGATGCAATGGCCGAGTCCTGATGGTATGGCCAAACAGGAGCGGCTACAAAACAGTGGGAAAACACATCACCCATTCAAAGTGGTATTCAGAATTGCTATCCACTAAAAATAAGAGAGAGAGAGGAAAAAAAAAGAGCATGAAAGAGAGAAAAAGAAAGGCTTTCAAAGGAATCTGAATGCACGGGAACGAATAAAAAGAGAGATCAAACAATTTGGCAAATGAAATTTAACTTCAAAACATACAATTTGTTTCACTTAAACTCACTCTAACAAAGACGCGATGTTGTGCAGAGGACCAAAACTTGAGGCCAATTGTCGGCCCGGATTGTTTGGCCACACGTACGCCGGCTTCACCAAACTTAACTTAATAACAGCTTATTTGTTTACTTGCACCGCACAAGACATTCGTTCGGAGATGAACAAGTAGTTGCTATTGGGGAGGCTCTTCTCAATATATTCAACACAAAAAGTTCCATTTCTGGGTGCAAGGTAGTTTGTGACTGACTGAAAAACCACACAATGACGATGAACATTTAGACATCTAAATATTATCCTGTCTCTACCCACCCACCTTGTAAAAGCGCACCCTAAAAATACTTATCAATCATTCGCTTAGACCACGAGATATCCTTCTTGTTCAATTTCAAAAGTACACTGTAAATTTAAACAGCTTTTTGAACTTGTAGTACCACCTACATGCTGATCCATGTACCATGAACCCTTGCTGTCAAAACAATTTGTTTTTCTGAAAGTGTGGGCGAAGTTTCTTGAAATCTTGACTCTGCGATTCTCAAGAGGGTTCCCTGGGTTGGAAATTCTTCACCAAAAACTATCGCACACAAGCTACTGACTGCTTAATCATTTTTTATTTGAAAAGGAAGAGTTTCCCCGCTTGAAACCTTTGAGGGATACGTCTGAAGAATTGAGTATTTTTTTTTTCACATCACTGCTTGAACAGTTTTGTGTTTTTGTTCGACACAACAGTATATCAGAGAGTAACACAAAATGAGGATAAAGAACGGCATAAACTATCGCCTGCTGGCTCCAAAATAGAATGGGATTGCATTTTAATCCCCTACACTCTCTCTCTAATGTGTTTTTACAGTATTTCTATTAACACAACGCAATTATGCAATGAAAATAATGATTATGCAAAAATCAGACTTCAAAAACTTTATTTCTCATGCCTTCATTTTAACCAAATTGTTAAAGTTTTGATTTTAATTTTCAGCTACACTCATGAGAATACACTACAGACTGCTGAGATTTCTTTGCACAATCTGGCAAACTTTCTGGCTAACGTTTTCTCTCTCTAACAATTATGGCTTTACTGGCATTGTGAATACCATAAAGTCGAACACTTTTTCATTAATTTTCAGGTCCTGGGTACAGAAAAGTACCTCACAGTAGTACGCACCTCAAAAGTGACGGACTTAATTAAACATTTGCTCGAACTTTCCACACCGAAACTTTCCACCATTCTCTTTGAAAATCATGTCCTAAATTCAGGGGTAACCGTGCAAAGTTTGGTGCCTCAGAAACAAAAGTACCTTAAATGTAAAGTGACCACAATCCCTGTGTTAAAAGTCTGTGGGTAAAAAATCAAATTTTTGAATTTCACAAAAATAAGACGGGGAAAATTTTATTTACTCCAGGAGCAGCAAAAAGAGTCCACACAAATGGCCGATCAGAAAAGCCTTATAAAAATTTGAGTCCATATATCTGTACCGGAGGTGCTTTCTACCTAAAAGCAGACGCGAAGAGAAAACAGGCAACTGTTTGTCTATCCTCATGAAAACAAAATGAAAAACTGAACTTATGACTATCATTGTGTGGAAAATGGTACAAACTTTATATAACAACAACTCAAGAAGTTTTACCAGACATACTTCCGGAAACTTAGGCGCCTTGTGTGTTCTTTTTTACACACTGAGTCTAATAACCGGACAGAAATCCTTGATTGCGACTGTTACAATAAAACAGTCTCCCCATCTTTCACAGTTGCCTACACTAATACCAAGGCTTAAAAACCAACTACTGCATTCAAGTGAAACAGTGCTTCTACCAAAGCTTGCCTCCATGAAAAAACATCCTTTGATTAGCCGCGCAAACTGCTCATCGGGCACGCTGAAAAGATTTCTTAAAGACCCAATCACTGGCAGTTAACTAGAAAATAATGAACCTTGTCCGCAGTTAATAATACAATGAGCTGGTGGAATAATAGACTTCGGATCATGTTTGTCGGAGGAGAATTATTGGAAAACAAAAGTAACAAACTCACATCTGGCATGCCTTGTCTCAACCTGTCTTGCCTGCATGGCAGCTCTATCATCAATTCCTTACAAAAACAAAACCTGTTTCTCTGTTTTTTGGTCCCTTGTTTCCGTGACAAAAGGAATGCTCAACTCGAAAAGAAAATTTTGGCAACATTGTTTGAGGTAGGCCTTGTTTAAAGTCATGGAAAGCATTGGCTGATGTCTTAGTTTCTCTGAAAGAAAAATTAAGCCTTCAAAGGAGAGGTAAAATGCAATCCAGTGTTTTTTTTTTCAACGTAGGCAGATCAATTCACTTGTTTAAGTCAGGGGGGGCAAGTCCACTCAATGGCGTTTTTCTCAACCGGTAATTCTATCTGGCGCATATGCTAGACGGACAGCACAACAGGACGAAAATTACCGGCTGAACGACTGTCAAGACAGAGAATCAAATTGCGCGATCATCTCCGAGATTTCAACGCAGTCAAAGACTACCACCCCCACCTGTCACAAGCGGTAACAATACCACTTTGTTCCGTTTTTTTTCCCCTTCCCTTTTGTAAAAAAATAACTCTGTAACCCGATGTCTTCTTGTCGATTGATTTTTAGCAATCACAATTGCAACTTTCTGTCGTGACTGACGATGCAGAAATGATGCAATAATTTCCCAATTGATTATTCATAGTTCCAAGCAGTTGTCAGACCAACGACTTTTTTGTCGGAATGAAGGAAAACAACTCTGGTCATACAACGGCCAAACCAGGACACACTCATAGAAAAACTTTGGTTTACCGTGTTTTACACACTTCTGTAGACTGCAAATGTGCCATTTGTAAGCCTGGTTCATATGTAATCCTCGACTGAGAAATTAACTACAGTCTTAAAATAACTCTGTTCATGCATAGACCCTCGAGGGTCTATGGCTCATGATCCTCATGATCGGTTTATATCTGTTTAAAAGTTGTTAGCTCCAGGATAGAATTCAGGAGATTGAAAAATATGTTATCTTTTGAGAGAACTGCCTGATATAAGAAAATAGAGAAATTTCGAAACACTGTATTTAAATCACACTATACTTTGAACACATGATGGATCTCTGTCAGAAACGCAGATGCATTATTTCAGGTTAATGGTTTTTGCATTGTGCTTGGTAGGTTGTCATGCATGGACAATGCTTATCAGAAACACACAGAAACAATTTGCGATGAAAATTACTTGCCATGTTTTCCACACACTGGGACGATAAATGCAAATTATTCTAAAATAATGACAATATCACAAAATGCTTGATAACTTACGACTTCAGTAGGTCTGTAAAATTTGGCATCAACTCGGACCCGGACTTTTCCTGTGGCCTTTTCTCTTCCAATTTCTGTGAGTCCTTCCCCTTCCCATCTGCAGGGCAAGAAAAAATTCAGTCATTCTCAAGGATGATCAAAAAAATATGCCCTGTCCATGTGTTGTGCAAAATGGTGTCCTGTCGACACGTGTTGAATCACACAATATGAAAAGCAATATTGGTTTGGCTCTAATCTCCAGACTGATCTGCAGGTATTGAAGTGCAGCAAATTCAAAGAGAGATTTCCATGAAATTCCTATGGATAACAGACTCTAGGTGGTCGGAAATGTTCCACGATAGAAGCCACTCCGGTTGATACCCACATGATCTGCCGTGCCTATGTCAAATTTCCAACATCCACACGCACTGCCTGACTAGTGTGTTATCAGTGAAAACAGCAAACATAAATAAAAAACAATGGGGGACACCGATTCACAAACAGGCAGATGTCATGTTGTTATATCGCAGAAAAACCAAACAGTGAAAAAAAAATTCATACACATTGGCCGCGACAGTGTCATCGTTTCAATGTTTTTTTCCTGAACAATGTCCTCGTCATCAAATGACAACACATTGGCAACACCACTCACAATATTTCTTTGTCGATGAACTTGAAGGACTCTTCTACGAACTCTCGCACACTGTGTACTTCACCGGTAGATATAACAAAGTCGTCTGGTTTTTCCTGTTGAAGCATCAGCCACATAGCCTGGTGAAATAATAGATAATATATATAAAAAGTATGATTATCAATGATGAAAATATAATTGGTGAGTGGCATACACAACTATCATTTTCTGTCATTAGTACATTAGACATATTGTTTCAGGAACAATAGATCACTGTTTATATTGTGTATTTTGAAGAAATACAAGGGAACAAAATTTCACCAAATTTTAATTTTGAGATAGGCATTTGTTGACTTTTTTAAATGACTGTAGGGTTATAGGCATTTGTTGACTTTTTAAAATGACTGTAGGGTTTTTAATCTAAAAAAACTTTCTTTGAAGTTACATCAGTTTGACAAACAGAATTGCGTACTTTGTATAAAGGCAATTACAGTATTTGGATGTTTGACTGCCAATGTGCAATATAATACTATCTAGCTTCTTTTAAAGCCCAATGACCCGTAAATTTTGATGGATTTTTTGTTTTATTTGGTGTGTTTGAGAGATTCCCTGGCTCTACCCACATATTCATGTTAATATAGGTGTTCATGTATGTGCACAGTTGTACTGTGTCATTGACGAGGCCGGATTTTTTTGTACGGATCAGAATTCATTTGTCAATACTATGACATGTTATGTTGTGCATTATGTGTGTGCCAAGCTAACACTCTATCATTCATCATCGTAGGAAATTTTATTTCGTTCAATAAAACAAAAAACATTGACTATACATTAACAGTAGTTACAGCTACTGGTCGTTGAACCCTTTGGTAATGTTTGTTCTTCGTTGCACACATTCAGAAAATCAACAGGACTTTTGTATGAGTAAATCTACATTGAAACCCTTTTAGCGCCAGAGTCAATTTTTTGTCACCTTTATAAAATAAACCCCAGTCAATATCGCTAGGATTTCTGCCAAAATTTTGATCAAAAACTGTAGCCAATAAAAATGTGATGTACATTTGGTCAAAAATTATCAAAAAAATTACAGAAAAATTTATATAAATTGAGAAAATGTTGAACTAAGATTTTGGTGGGAAAAAATTACAACACTCAAAGGGTTAAGCACAGTTCAACAAAGTCTACAATATAATACTTGTACACTAAGGCCCAAGTTTGCTTTATGCAATAGCCATGGAGATGGTTCACAAATTATTAGCACTCAATGACATCCAACATTTTCACCCATGAGTTTGTGTTATTCCAATCGTCAGGTGGAATTTCAAAGCTTAGGGCCAGGAGCTGTAACTTTTGAGATTTTTCCACTATTTTTGATTTTAAGGTAGTACGCACCTCGAAAGTGAAAGACTTAAACTTTTGCTCTAACTTTCCTCAAGGAATCTTTCAATCATTCTCTTTCAAAATCAAGAATAAAAATCGGGGGTTACCTTGCAAATTTTGGTTCAAGAGAAACAAATTACCCAAGATTTACCGATATTAGAAATTCAAAACGGCCGCCATCCCTGTGTTATCTCTATGGAGCAAAATAAAAATTATCGAATTTCGAAAAAGTAAGCCGGTGAAAAGTTTTCTTTTACCAAGAGTTTTAAAATGAATCCCCACATGTGGTATATCAGAAGAGAATTGTAAAAGTTTGAGAGTCCGAATGTCTGTCACCGAGGTGCGTTCTACCTTAACTGTCGACTACAGTTTCTTGTTCTAGTCCCCAAAGCATGTTGTCATATTCAGCTTGTCAACTCAGCGTGTACATGTGTAAGACTGCATTGCTATTGTTGGCGAGTGAATTCTGGGCCAGACTAGAATTCAAACGTAAACAACACCAGTGAATTCTGTATGTACAGACGCTGTGTTGGCAAGCTAAATAGGTGTTTGAACATGCTGTGGGGAGTAGATCAAGAATTGAAAATGGCATACAAAACAAACAAAAAAAACTGAACAAAACATTAAGAGTTACAGCTATTGTCCCTTTAGATGGCACACCGGGGGTTTCTTTTTTTCACCTAATGTGGATCCCAGACTTGTGTTCTCATAACTTCTCAAAATTGGATAGAGAAGAGGGTGGGAGGGCTTGGGAGTTTTTAGAGGATTGGTGGCTGTATTTTTTCACATGTTCCTTTCCTTTGCTTCTCTTGTTTGCAAAATCACATATGTTACGGTTTGCAATGGCAAGCATCAATTGGAAATAAAAAAACTTTTTTTCGGCATTTGCGACTTTGTCAACAGCAAAATACCATTTGTACATGAGTCCATAACTTCAATAAAACACGTCGATGCCACATGCACTGTGGCTGTCAGTGCGGTACAACTCCTTACGCTCATTAGCATATCTTTCTCACTGTAATTTCATTAATGTCTGTAGGCGTAGTTGGATATGTATCCTGTCAACTTCTGTTCCAAAAAGAAAAACAATCATTTTGCCAAAAAAAAATATGCCTGAATTTTTGAGAAATACAAAGCAGACAAGACTGTCTTTATTCCTGTAATAACCGGACATACACACTTCATGCAAACAAATTTTTCCCTGAAACATTTACGGTGTCGAAAACCTAAAGATTCACTTTTGACATGACCAGTGAAGCACTACGACGAATACAAAGCTTCATGCATGATGAATTGTACATATTTCTTATGGCAACAAGGGCTAAATTGCTCTGGCTTGTAAAAACAAAGACAACAAGGAAATTCTATAAAGATAATTGCACGGTGAGGAACAAACAAGAGTGGAGAACATATTGTCTTTGCTTTGCAACATTAATCATGTATACAACAAACACAAAGCGTACCTGGAAACATCGTCGGAGACCCTGGCAATCGAATGTGCTAAGAAACTGTGAAAGAACAAGTAAACATGTACCAAATACTAGAGCTAATTGCTTGCAAAAAAACTGATAGACGCGTTCGTGTAGTTTAGGACCTCTCCTAGGTTACGGTATATGCTACCCTTCTACTGAAACCTGCCACGCAGCGTACAGCCTAACCAAAGAGAGGCCATAGTAATGCTGCATTAGGTAAAGCTTTTGGTCAAAATATCTCAATTTCATGACCTCGGTGAAATTGAGATGACCCCTTGGATCTTGATGTGAGACTGCAGGGATTTGAGATGATCCCTTTCCTCCTCTGTGGAGGCTGTGTGAATGTATATGCAACATCGGTCTACATTTGTATCACATTAAAAAAGTAGTGTATACAGAACGACTCCCTGGCTTTAGACAAATACGCAAACATTTAGTTGAAATTATTTTGTAAGCTGTGTGTATATATGGCTTTCCTTGGTGATCATGCTCCCCTTGGTTTTGTGTATTGTCCTTCTGAATGCTACCCATGTGAGAATGTGTGAGAACAGAGGTAACTTGGAACTCCACTGGTACAAAGAAACAAACGAGGTATTGTGGTGTACATTGCTGCTTTTAGTTGTTGTTTCTCTTTTTTCAGAGAATGCAAAAGTCTTGTGTAACCCAAAGACATGAAATGACATCCACAAATTCAATGAAGTTTCATAAACACATTTGGACTTTTCTCAAGCTGGTGGAAAATTAGTCTGTGACTCTCTATTATATTGTTTTGAGTACTGTGGCCGGTCTCACGAAAGTCTTTCAGGTCCATGACTGACTAGAGTGATGGATTTGGCTGCTGTAGTGTCACTCTATGTTAAAAAGCACACAACCTCTTGGAGTAGTGAAGTCAACACGTATAATTAAACCAGGACAATGGGATTAAGGTAGCATCCCAGCATGCACTTCAAAATTGAAACGCTTTAAACTTTTGCTGAAACTTTTCCCAGGGAAAGTTTCACCGTTCCTTTTCAAAATTAAATACAAAATCTGAGGTCACTGTGTACAAATTTTGAAAGAAACTGCCAAATATCTTCCAAACATTACAAATTCAAAATGGCTACCACTCCTGTGTTTAACGAAAAATTAAAGTTTCAAGATTCACAAAGATGAGATGGTTGATTCACTCCATGGGCTTTAATGAGCCCACATGAGTAGAGGACCAGAAAAACACTGTAAAAATTTGAGAGTCCCAGTATTTGTACCTCAAATACATTCTGCTTTAAACCTTCTAGCCTTTTTTCACCCTCAGGTATTACAACTTTGTTTCAACCCAATTGTTTTCTATGGTGGGGTTAGGACTTCTAAATGGGGAAACAGGGCGGATGAATTATTACTGTTGACATGTACCGTATGTTTGCCTGTTCTATATGAATACCGTTTTTTTTATGAAACTGGAAATATTCTCACTTTGGCACTGAGAGTTGGAAATTATTTAATTTCCTGATAAACACTTGCAGCTGGTTTCACCCTGTGCATCTGAAATTAAACGCATAATTTATTTAATTTCTCAGTAAAGCATGCAGTAACACCCACACATGGACCTCCTCCAGGAAAACCATCATGACAATATACTGCTATGGCTCACCAATTAACAATGAGAAGTACACTACATTGCCCCAGTGTCAATTTCCAAAGTGTACAATGCAATGTAACAGTTCAGGGGGAAACAATATTATGGTGTATAAATTTTCGACACTCTGGGAAAAAGAAAGAACTCATTCCGGCATGAAAATACCGTGGCTATGCGATTGTAAAAACCGTGATGAAACAACCGCTACTTCGTTTGACTCTGCCTTTATTTCTCACGTCCATATTCTATTCGATTCTTAGGCTTTTATTTCATATCTGTATGATGTTAATTTACAAGTTAGGCCTGACGAAATCCTCTGAGGCTAGTAATTGCATTAGCCAACATCACTTGATCAGTGTTTGGCATCTGTACCATGCCAGTACGTGAAGAAGGCGAGCCAGGTGATGCCATCATCCGATCACTGCATTGTGCCTTCAGGAACACAGTGGCCTTTTGGGCAATGTATCTTTTCACAACCATAGTTTGGCTTAAACCACAGGCGCGTGCAGCGTCACTTGGACAGCCGATCGAAGGCCCAGGGTTCGAAGGCCCAGGTTCGAAGTGTGTGACCGAAGGCCGAACCTCATTTCTTGTGTAGAGAATAGAAAGTACGACATGACAAATCGGCGTGAAGTCCAAACGCCACCAAAAAGCAACAAAATGAAACATCTACCCTCACAAAAGTAACATCCGACAGTTGAAAATACCTTTAAAAGTTCAAATCTTTACTCTGGTAACTGCGTTTGAGTGATGTATGCTAAATTCAGGGGAAAAATCACTCTCGGGCAATCCTCTGCATCTCCTGTTGTCATTCTGCTACCTTTTACCAATGGTGAGTGTGGACCTGTTTAACAAGGGACTGGGGATGGACAGGTTAAAACCATCCCGGCCTTTAAGCCTTTTGCAGCCATGGTTTGGGCTGACAGTATCTTTTTCTGGAGCAAAAGTTGACTTCTCTGCTGGAATAATGGGACTGACAAAGACGAAGGCTCACGTTTGAAAAGAAAGTTCTTAGAATGAACTCATTATCGTGAAAATTGTGTCAACTAGTTTTCTCTTTATCAGATAATATGGATACAGAAGGTCAAGGCACTCATGCAAGAGCATGTACATAGATCCTCTTTTTGTTGTTTCACTGTAATTTACGAAATGAGATCTTCGCCAGAGCAAGCATTGGAACAATGCTGCCAATATTGAATATCAAAATAAACACACTATGAAGATCAAAGGACACCGTTAAGAGTCATATCTGCCCCTCTCACCCCTCCCCTTCTCATCAACCCCCCACCCCCACTCTTCTGTGACTTCATCCTCACAACCCCTTCTAACTCTCACCTCAATGTAATCCCTGGCGTGTCCCCAATCCCTCTTGGAGTCCAGGTTACCCAGGATGAGCTCCTCTTGTTGGCCGAGGTGTATCTTGGCCACGGCACGTGTCACCTTTCTGGTTACAAATGTTTCTCCTGTTATAAAAAAAAACAATAACAAAAGTAGAAAAGTTTGTCTAAGCACCATTGATAATATTGATGTAAGGAGTAGAATGGTGAGAGAGAAAATTAACAATATCCACTTTTGAAGTCGGTATAAATTAATACAGTGGATGGGTACAGAATCACATGAAATATTGATAGTGTTTTGGCAAAAGCATAGGAAACTAGGTGAATGGTCGTAAATTACTGTATATTTCTGTCATCTTGTCTCTATCCTCCATCAGTAGAGAGCAAGACAGCTCCACTACAGTGACTTGGGAACGAAATATCATCTGCCAGTGTCCAACATTCCATCACCACTGTCGTCACGTAAGGTATGTGGTAAGAACAGAAAAACAGAATACAACGTACATACTAAATTATTGTACACTGAAATGCCATTATGCCAAAAAAACCCAAGACAGAAGTGTTTTGTTTGACATCTGTAAAGTGTAAATCCATGTTAACTTTAAAAAAAATTTAAAAAGTAAAACAGTACCAAGATACACTTTAACCCTTTGAGTGCAAAAGTCAATTTTTGTCACTCTACCTAAGTCAATTTTTGTCAGATTTTTGCCAACACTTTGATAAAAAACTGTGGCCAATGAAATGTTGTGTTCATTTGGTCCAAAATTATCAGAAAAATTACAGAAAAGTTCATAAAAATTGGTAAAATGTTGCACTGAAATTTTGGCGGGAAAAAATACAGCACTCAAAGGGTCAAGGGAAGAATATATCAACAGCAGTTCTGAATTGTGAACACAGTCATTTTCCTGCGTGTCTGATCTAGAGTCAGCGGCACTCAAATTAGAAAAAAGGAACAAGAAAAGTTCAGAAACCACGTTGCTGCATCAGTTTTTGGAAGATACATGAGCCGAGAAAAACACTTACACTTTGTTTTTGTCTAAAAAAAGTTTCAACCACTTACAGATTAATAAAAGTGAGGGGGTTATGCAGATCAAAGCTACAACAGTGATCTCAATAATTTCAATTAATGGTGGCATCATCAGTGACGCATATCAAATAAATGTCTGCAATTTCTATAAAAATTATTGCCCTCGTTAGTCAAACTCAGAAAGAAAATTTGTTTTATCTCAGGTGACGATCAATGCTGATGAGTTCTCTTCCAATTCAAATTTTCTTTGTTGTATCAAGGAGTCATTTAATGAGAATATGCAAATTACAAACAACCCACACACTCATTCTTAATCATTTAGTGAAATTAAAAACTTGGTTTACAGAAAGTTGTGGACATACTCATTTACTCAATTTTAGTGCAGTTAACCTTGGCATTCAGAAAGTAAACCACTCACTCATTCACCAGCATTTAGTAAAATTAAAAACTTGGCTTCTAGAAGGTCGCCCACGTACTCAGGCACTCACTTTTGTTGGTGAAATTGGACTTAACTTCTACAGTATAAGGTAGTACACACCTAAAAACTGACCTAAAACTTTTTGCCCAGTCTTTCCATTGACTAGGATGCTTTAGACCATTCCATTTTCGAAATCAAGAATGAAAATCAGGGGTGTCCGTGCAAAGTTTTGTACCAGAGAAACAAATTATGAAATATTTAACGACACTGGAAATTTGTGTGAACTCTATCAAAATTAAAAAAAAACTTTCACTTTCAACAGGAAGCTTTCCACACACAGTATCAAGTTTTCACAGTGAAATTGACACACATGCTTAAAAAACAAAAGTGACACACACACAGACCCCATTAAATTTCATTCCCGATAATCATGAACACAATGTCAACGTACCTCTGCGAGGACTCTCGTGGTTGAACAAAATTCCATTGCACGCGAACATATCGTATGCTTCCCTGAAATTAACGGTGATCCAGTATGCATATACTTTAGCGCAGCCTGCAAGATAAAAGTTGTCAATGTATCTCCTTCTTCCTACAGGAACTCTCAAGGTGCAGGAATTAAAACTAATTAAAAGTAGGATATACATCATCTTTGTCGTTTGGAATATCTCAAGGTGAAAAAATTAGTGGCCATCAAACAGATAAACAAGAAGTCATTAGGCAGACAAAATTTAATTTAGTTTGGAATTTAGAAAGCCCCGATAACGTGGGTCTACTGTCATGGATGACGGATCAAATTCGGTGTACATATACTTTGTATACACATTGATGTAACCTACACACTGTGCACTTAACACTTGGCAGCACTGAGCTTTGTCAAGATAAGATTAAGATGAGGGAAAAGCAATGGTTATCTGTGACGGCTGGCATTTGCCTAACTAACATATATGGCTGGCGCTGGTTGTGGAGTTAGGCATATTAGGAGGGAAAAGGGATGCACAAGATATTTAACCTAACTTCACTGAGCTAACCGAATCTCCTCCCTCTTATATCATTTTTTTGACGTCATTACCATATAGAAACACCATGCGGTTATTAAAATTGGGCGATTGAAGTAAAACCTAAGGAATGCCCTTATTTTGAGATTTTTTTCCAGACCTTTTAAATTGTAAATCAGCTTTCTCCATATCACCAAATGGGACACAGGGAACCACAAGAAAGAGCAAAAAAGTTGTATGGTTACCATTTGATATGATACTATCCATGCTCGGTATTCAAAGTTGATACTATCCATGGTTGGTATTAAAAGTTGTAATTTTGAAACACAGGGTATTATATGTACACTGAAAGATTTCTTCCAGATACCTGTAGTAACTAAATTTTCAAATGTATAATTTTGAAACACAAGGGGGCAGGAGGAGGGGGGTAGGCTTTGAAGGGAAATCTTCCATGGTCCACTTCACACCTAAATTTAAAATCCATGTTGTCTACTTTGATTTCCTTTGTTATTGACAAAATTTTGGAAAATGTGAAATGTGAAGTGTGCGCAGAGGCGACTTTGTGACAAAAATATCTTTAAGTATATGTAATAACTGGTCTACCCTCAATGAGAGTATTTTTGTCCTCAACTATTCATGCACAAATGTTCAAGAATGTTGCAACATGTACTTCAGAGACCATCATTTAAACTGTAGAGGGCGACATTTGCAAAAGATGAGAGGGACTCTTCTCTGCAGCCCTTTGGTTTTGCTGCTTCAGCATCTGGTCTCTGATGTGCCCTCAGACCAGCAATGAAACTGTCAACTACATGTACCAAAACAATTCTCCCTGTACAGAACATGTATAGATCCTAGTCCATGAAGAATAGAGATGTACCATTGTCAAGAAGAGCTAGCAAGCCTGGTAACCCATAGTCCAGGGTTTTCCATAAGCGGATTATTATTTTTTTATTTTTTTATTTTTTATTTTTATTTTTATTTTTTTTTTTTTTTGGGGGGGGGGAAGCAACACCCATTTTTTTGAGCAAGCCACTCGCATGTTAATAATATCAGGAAAAAGTACATTTCGTAGCAAAAGAATATACACAAGTTATGCATCAATATGTAAATTTGCATTTTGCCATCCCCATGTTTTTTCTAAGCTGTGGCAAACACTGCCCTCAGTGGTCAAGAGCGACATACTATCATATTGAGGATTATTTTACTTTTTGTAATTTGTTGCTAATGCGAGAATGTTATGTTTGTAGATAAAATTGACATTTTTGAGATTCTCCATGAAAGAGGAACAGTTAAAAAGTTAACACTGTTAACTATGTGAGATTAAAAATATTGGTTTTTGCTATCTAAAGAAGGTAATGTTACAGAACTTTGTCGAAGATTCTTATTGCAAAGTTTGTAAACTGCAATGTGAATAGCACATTGCTTTGCCGCATCATTGAAAGGGCACAGTGCCCCTACTACTCAGAGGTTGATTTCAAGTGCCATTAAAGTCCAAATGTTTTGTAGATATTTGTTGAAAGTGAACAAATAGAAATAACACGAGCCAGAATACTCTTGTAACCAACTGAAACAGTTTGAGAAACTTCTTCATGAAAATGAAACTGGCCTTGAATGAGAGCTTGTTCCCTGCCCTTTTATCAGAAGCAGCCAGCATGAAGACAGTTATAACTAAACATCAATAAGCTAACATGAAAGTTTAATTCATATCCGCCACTAGGGGGCGCTATTTACAAAATTTAACTCTTCACTGCGCTCAAGATTCCAGTGTAATTTTGCATGAATAATTGTTATCCGGTTGGAAAGATCATAACTTCAAAAAGACGATGAAATAATCATTAAACATTTTACCATTAAATCAGACAGATATTCAAGAATAAAATTTAAGAATTAAATATTACTATTATTGTTATTCACATGACAATACCTAGGCATAGGTGACATGGCACTATTTTCATTGACTCATTTCTCTCCGTCACCATTTCATTCCGATACAGAGCTATCACCTCATTTCACAGACACCATTCATCACTGGCTGGAGTCTGGGGTAGTGCCGTGCAGAAATCAGCTAACTTCAAACCGTCACCTCGGAACATAGCAATCTTTCATCACTTACCGTATGGCGAACGTGGATAGAAAGGCGTGGTCTCCTTTTGCGGAATCTCCCGGACTTTTCCGAACATCTCGCTGCTGGAAGCCTGGTAGAAGCGCACCTTCTTCTCGAGGCCGCAGGTACGGATGGCGTCAAGGAGTCTAAGGGTGCCCACACCATCGACGTCGGCTGTGTATTCTCCCATCTCAAATGATACCTGTTAAAGGCAGTGAAATGCAATCAATTGAATTTATTGAAGTATTACCACAAATCATTTTTATCAGTGAATCAATCAATCAATCAATCACAAATATTTATGATGCATCAAAATCAATAAATATTGATTAGCTCAGAGGTGCAAATATGCCAATGTACACTGTATGTGCCTTATCAAATAAACGAATCTTTAATTTATGCTTGAAGCTGTTCACTGTGGATGCTTGCTTGTTAAACATCATAATCGGTTCATAATTAATACTATAACCTTTTGTTTATAAAAATCAATTAATACTTGATATCAGCATTCCATTTCATTTAATCTCTTTCCTTGTTGTCTTTATTGCCAGGTATTATTAAATCTCCATGTATGGATAGTTTCACAAGATGAAAACCAAGGTAACACACAGGCTCACACACACAGAGTACAGCAGTACAGCCACAATGGTAGACTGCCTTTTGACAAATATTCAGACTCTAACATTTCTAAGGTACTTTGCTGGGCTGCTGCTGCTTGTGGGAACTGTGTACAGCTTTTGGAAATAAAATGATGCTCAAAGAAACATGCCACAACAAAAAGAGAGATACACTGAACAACAGACATGGTTTCATAACTTGACAAATCAAATGAGTGGTTGTGTTGCAAATACAACGACTACATGTACAACAACTGCAGCAAAATAAAATTACTTTTAAATACTATATCTGTTTGGGGAAAGAATTTTTCCATAATTCACAGAAGAAGAGAATGAAACACAGTTTTTTAATTCATGACCTTGTCTAAAATTTTCAAGAACAGGGTTCATCATCAATATCCTTTTCTGTCTGAAAACCACTTTTATTTTATTTTGGATTGGCAAGTACATGTTTTTATCACTTTGGATCACCACTGTTTCCCATAAAGTACTTGTAAACTATAACAAAAATATGGATGGCCCTTTGAAATGAAGGAGACAATTCTGAGATCTGCCTCCATCACTTTGATTGGGCCAAATCAATTTTTTATTGCCAGGTTTCAGACAGCAGTGTTTCAAGTCAAAAGCCAGTCAAAACCATGAAGGCTATATCACTGTAGCCCAAAAGTGAAAGCAAAATGTCAAGCAACTGGTGATATAGTAATATCTTTCAACAGGGTCTCATTCAAAATAATTCAGTAATATTTCAAAATTCACAAAGTTTTAACAAAAATGTCAGATTATGACCTCAAATTTTTTTTGTGACAGCCACTTGTATTTTCTATGGGACCACCAAAATATATCCTGTGGTCTACATGGACCAACATATTAAAATTTTAATTTCAAATCCTGTAAAATACAAATTATCAATGACAATTTTTGTCCCAGTTGCTCTCCACCTATAATAAAATGTGATACAGGGATAAATGTAACTAAATAAAATTTATCACCATTTCACATCTGATGGCGTTACAGAGGCTCTGATAATATTTGTTTGTGCTTTCATCAAATTATTTCACAGGATGTAGTAACTTCAATAAGCAAAGTATGAAGTATGATTATACTAGTACACATTTGCTAAGTTTAATGATTCATTCACAAAGTTCTGATCACAATACAGGCAAAAAGCTAACGAGTTTGGGTCAAAGGGCAAAGGTCAGCTTGTTTCTACCAACAACTCTTCTGTGACATAATTCATCAAAATTTAACGACTTTTGTTGAAAAAGAATTCCTGAAAGTTCTGTGACCAAAGGTTTCCATGTCATGTCAATGCAAACTGTATCAACCTTGAATAAAAAAGACAGACCATGCCCCGTCTTTGCATTCAACAAAGGCAACACAAACACGGTGATAATTTGCACAACAGGTTTACTTGACATAAAATTTCAATATTTATGATCATGAAAACAAATGAAATATCAATACGGTATACCTACACTGGTAACAGCTGGCTGTGCCATTAGATTGACGGAGCACTTTTTCAGTTTTAATCCTCTTTTGATTGTAATAATTTAGCATAACATCATGTTAACATAGGTAAATATGAACGAGCAGTTCTACATGTAAAAAACACTCCGAAATTGATGTAATTCTCATGAAAAGAACTTGAGTATCACAAAATTTGAACACATTCTACTGTTTTCGGGTACGGCACACGTTATGGTGATTGTTGGTATTTCAGTCGGCCTGATTTCTCAATTTGGAAATTTTTATAAATTCCCATAAATATAATTGCAAAATGTACGGCCTAGATTTCCTACAAATGAACAAAGTCGCTGGCTTGTGCGTGTGTGTGTGTGTGTGTGTGTGGG
>LD355495.1:71863-103276 GCA_001465055.1 Ptychodera flava | reverse complement strand
TTGTGTGAGAAATTCGTGAAATGTGTTAAAATTTATTGGTGAATTTGCTTCACACACGGACACTCAATCGCTTAAAGATCGCACATGTTCGTGGGTTCATATCACGCCCTATTTCGGTCGCATGGCGTGATCGCAAGTCATCGATACCGGAAAGCGGCGAGACTGTTGTTGATCCAGGTACTTTGTTTGCAGTTCCTGTCTATGCAGTTGTGTTTGTGAGAGTGCAGAGGGCAATGGCCGGCAATTACCTACTGAGTGTGAGATACCATCATTTCAATCGACAACATTTGACACTTAATGTCCGGCGATAAAATTATTTCAATTTTCAAAATATCAAAGCAACAACACTTGTCACGATCTACCAAATATAGCTGAAAAAGTAAGATCCGTGAGAAATCAGCCAGAATAATTCTTCCAATGATAGATAAATGGCCAACTCTGGAATATCTGTGTTGTCTGTAAAGAAGCAATATTTTTTTCCTACTCCTCCATCATTCATTTCTTATAAATATCTTGTATTACGGAAAAGAACTTTCAAATAACGATAAATGCGCTCACTGAAAAATTCAACATTCAACTCTGCAATGTGCTTCAGTTAATACATGCATGTATTAAAGTTTACTGGTTCATTTGCCATTTTCAATATTTGTCATCATCAAGATTTCATTCAATCAATTCTATATGGGAACAAAACATACAGAGATTGTTCATTGGATAAATACTTCATTTTGCTCGCTCTAATTTACCATGAAGCAGGAAGATAGGGCTGCATTGGAAGCTTGTTTGTCATAAAAGATTTTTAACAGATGATTGGTATAAATGTCTACCATTTACTCTTGATGAAGGAGCAAAACTGTTTTGTTTTTGGGTCTGTGTATGAAGACGTTTATTGCAAAATCCAACAGAACTATCAGAGATTGTCTGGAGAAGAGACCGTAAACAGTTATATATCATAGGGAGAGTGAACTTGTGTAAGAAATTCACAAAGCGTGTTGAAATTTATCGGTGACTATACTTCACGCGCGCAATCGCTACAAGATCGCACATGTTCGTGGGTTCACATCACGCCCTATTTCAGTGGCATGGCGTGATCGCGAGTCATCAACACCGGAAAGCGCCGAGACTGTTGTTGATCCACGCACTATGTTTGCAGTTCCTGTCTATGCAGCTGTGTTTGTGAGAGTGCAGAGGGCAATGGCCGACAATTACCTACTGAGTGTGAGCATGTCATTGCTCGAGTAGACAACATTTGACACGTCATGTCCAGTGATAAAATTATTTCAATTTTCAAAATATCATAACAACAACACTGTTGTTGCAATCTACCAAAAATAGCTGAAAAAGTAAGATCCGTGAGAAATCAGCCAGAATAATTCTTCCAATGATAGATAAACGGCCAACTCTGGAATATCTGTGTTGTCTGTGAAGAAGCAATATTTTTTCTACTCCCCCGTCATATATATATCTTGTTTTATGGAAAGAATTTTTAAATAGTGTTAAATGTGTTCACTGAAAACTTCAACATGCGAGTCTGCAATGTGTTTCAGTTACAACACGCACATATTTAAGTTTACTAGTTCATTTGCCATTTTCAACATTTGTAATCCACAAGTTTTCATTCAATCAAACTCTCCTTAATTATATACCATTACACAGTTACAGAGCCATGTTTCACGGCAACAAAGAGACTGCACTGTTCAACTTCTATTCAATTTTATTTTTAAATCTGCTGCGTGTGTAGAGGGCAACAACCGACAATCACCTCAAGATACGTGATGACATGTTTCTCTGCATAAAAACATTTACGCATGCTGAGAAACCTGTTTACCCCTTTTAACGCTGGTTTTTGGGTCAATCGCATTGTTTTCGATGTGAACTCTGACCTGTACACTAGAAATTGAGGGATGACTAGGTTAAACCATCAATGCAACAAATATTTTGATGCATCTTCATGCACAACTTATGAACTGGCAATGAGACATTTCGCATCAATGTTTTGATAATATTGCAAACTGAACAATGTATTATCTAAATATTAAACAAACAATAAATAGAATAGTACAACAATCTAGGAAGCCTGTGCTTGACTCATTCATTTTGCAAAACTTTATTTTTTAAATGTACATTTTCAGTATGTTTGAAATTTGTTGCATTAATATTGCACAGAAGTGGCCATATTTCAATCTTTTTCTGACCTGCAGTATGTTGCAGAATCTATCGACAAATGGAAACATACGTTATTCAAGTTGCATCTCTATTAATGATAATATCGCTGTGATTAACTTGTTGACATATACCTCTGCGAGCGTTTCTGCATTACACCCAATTTCAGCCACTTATTGGTAGCTACGGCTTCTCACAGCTCTCCACTCAGCCGTGGAGAGCTGTGAGAAGTCGTGAGAAATTTGATAATCTATGAAGAATCTGACAGTTCACCGCAAAGGGCGGCTGTCATCAACAGGAAATGCTTCACCTGAAAAGAATGCTTTCTCTTCACAGATGACATCCGGCAAACACAAAACAGAAGTACGGAAGCCAAGTTTGTATAATAGATCTATTAGCTGTATTTTTTAACTCAATTTCCAATGCAATTATCTTTGTTCTGTTTATAAAATACTGTTTCTAGTTCCACTCCCAAAATTACGATGAAATGCCTATATTTCAACTTGTACAAGAATGTCTAATGTTGATAGCAGAATTTTAGAGCTGACAAGAATTCATATGTCAACAACGTAGATAATATGGAGTGTTTATAAAATTAATATGTTGTATTTCTACATACTTTGGGAGGAAGAAGAAGATGACTTCTTTCCGGAACAAAAATAATCAAAACATAGTCACACGTCACAGCAATTGTCCCTTTATCATATTGCTATCTGTGTTTGTGGCAAGACACACAGACAGATATCTTCACAGATTTTTTTATTCTTTATTTTTGCATTATTTCTTCTTTTCAAAAGACCAAATATCTCTATGAATGGTTCTTTTCTTTGCTACATGTGCTCCCTTTTGGAAAGAAATTCTGACGCACATTCAACAAGGATTTCTGTTTGTTTTACCTCAGGGGGAGATTTTTCATTCCTCCGAGTCCATGGTGACAAGCTTAGACGTCTATTGCATGAAACAGACAACACATTCTGCAGGCAATTTTTCACACCTTTGATTTGAAATGAACACAGTGCTTACCTTGACGTGACTTTGAGCGCCCAGGTTGTAAATTTCGGTGGGTACTACTTCGCTGATGATCTTGACTAAGTTAGTGCTGTCTGTCAGGTCACCATAGTGAAGTTTCATTGCTGTACAACAAAACAATGATAAACACACACAAACACTGTCGATGATTATATGATCATGCAACATAAAAAACTGCAGAAAAATCACTTTTGCTGTATTTAATTAAAATTCTTTGCCATGATAACCTATCAAGATTTGGCAGAATCCCATTGTATCTACCTCTATCACAAATTTGTACCTCCATGGTAATTAGGGGGATAGAGTCCTAGAGGGTACAACTTGAGAAGCTCACTGAGAGTCTGAGTGTGAAATCGACTTTATAAAAATCTATATCGGCAATGCCGGATAGGATCATGCTCAACTAAAACATCTTCTTCATCTTGCTACTCACTACCTCCCCCCCCCCAATCCCCAAAACATCCTGTGCAGAGGTCAAACCACACTATTGAGGACTCTGGGGTTCATAGTTTAGGCCTCGGGGGGGGGACAGAGCAGCTGCTGTAGAACTGAGACCATACTCAGAATTTATGATGTGGAAACTGTCTCGGTGAGAAGACTGAACTTTCCTCTCATCTATTCCTTTCCACTGAATGGATGAGTGGTCGATCTCATTTTTGTGACTGCGCCACATTGAGACACTGCCATCTGAGTTCAGGTGGACACAAATCTCAACGCTCATTGTGATTTGGCTAGTGACAATTGGGATAGGTTTTCTCTCTCTGACTATCAGGAATCCATCAGATGATTAAATTTACAAAGACTGTGGCCTGGAACGATTGCTTAAAAAACTGAACATTATTACAGTACTGGGGCAATGCCTTTCTTTTCATAAGTAAGATCCCCTATACAGCAACAATAGTGTTTGGTGAATTGTCAATATTTGTACACCTACAGTTTTTAGTGTGAATGCATCATTATATCGCAATGATGTTCTGATTCTGCACGGTCAAGTATCTCTAAACATTTGTCTTGACCTCAAAACTGCTGCCTGGCCTCCTGCTCCTGGTTTTTTGAGCACAGAAAAAAATGGTAAAATTGTGTATCAAGAACATATCGGTTGTTTATCTTTAAGTTGGACTTCATTCATCCTAAGTACAGCCACAGCATAACCTACTTCACCACCAATCATGCCACAAATTAGTTACAACTCACCATTCAATCTCAAGGGAAGTCTTCCCTAGGAAAATGAAATTGCTACGTGAAGTTCAAAGTTCAAGTGCACTGAGGCCAGACAGTGTTTTGCCAATTTGCAGACCCCAAATTAAACTGTATAGATGGTGGACAAGGATCTGCATGGTGCCAGCATGGTCCTCTGCAAGACAGCCCGTGATAGCAAATGGCAAGAACTGTTTTATTCTGTAATCTGAGAGAATCAATGAAAATCTAGAAGCATACTTTCACTTCCCGCTCTGCGGTGCAAATTGTAACCATAGAAAGTATAAGTTTCACACTTGATGGAAGAAATCTCGCATTATCAAGTGAAATGACACCAGCCATGTGCTCCGACGGATAAGTGGGATAGGTCATGCAAGGGTCATACTGTTGCCATTATTCCGGTTGCACTTAGCTAAAAAGCCTTTCGCACCACAGCGGCGATCATCAGAATACAGATTTCCTCTTGCCATGTCTGAGACATACGTTGTACACGTACACAGAGTAACACTTTCTCTCATTTCCAAACAAAAATTCATATAAAGGTGGAATTTTTTTCACACTTTCCATATGCAAGAGTAGAAAAGCAGAAGTGAAGCTGTGACCAAACATTTCAGTTCTCGTCTGTGACTGATACAACGTTGCGTCTCTGTATGTAAATACACGCTGACCAAATTTGACACCTGAAGGTGATAACTTTGCTGGTTAACTTCACAAATTTTCAAGTCTGCTTTGTATGGGTGAATCAGGGATACTGACAAGCAGCAATGACAACCACCTCAAGATAACTTACCTCCCTGTTTGTGAGTCTTTGGATCGGCGTACAAATGTGCAATTCTGCCTGTATTAAATGTACTAGCTCTTCTTATGATACCATGCACCTATGGCAGAGAGAAAAAAATTCACAATGCTCATCATAATTAGGATAGTAAAGCTACACTGTCGCTGAAGATTTTTGCAATTTTGTAATGATTTTGGTTTCATACTAAAGTTATATCATGACATTGTGCTTGCTTAAAAATGTGCATGTGTACTATCAGACTTGTGAGATGCATGGATAAATTCAAATCACCAGATAGATTTTTTTTCTTGCTGTGCTCATCCAAAATATGCCTGCCCATGTACAATGTGGTTGTTACAGATTTACAGATGTTCATATTGTTTGCTTGGCCCTTTTTCTAGCTTTTTTCTAGCTCTGCTGACCCAATTACTTTGTCATGTACGATGCCCTAGATTTTGAAATTTGAGTAGCGAGTGGTAAATTTGCATAAGCAAGAACACCAACCACAATGCAACAGTGACACATCATGGGGTCACGCCACTTAGTGATTGCTTTTTCATCACTTTTCTCACAGGCTGTTACAGTTCATAAAAACCAGGCTGAACTTGATTAAAAGCACATTTTTCAATCAACTGGCTGGTCTTTGTCTGCCAAATTCAATTTCATTCATTTGATACTTATCCATTCAATATCCACCTATAGTCTACATATAGATGTTTATAAACATCAAAATTATACTTATTATTGGTACCAATACTTGTTTCGACTCGAATTTCGTATATTTTTGGACACGTCATGGACAAAAAAAAGGCTCAAAGGAATATAAATAGGTGAAAGCGGATTAATTAATATGCAAACTTTTTTTATTGGCTCTGATTACTTTAGGATCACAATTTATGATTTATTTCCTGTGGACCTACACATGCCTGTACATGCCACCATGTAGTTGCTGCTAAAATATATTAAAATGAAATTGTGAGGCTGAGTGGTGTTTTGGATACACAGGCTGCACGAGAAAATAGGTTAGACTATCGACAAGCACGATGTGTGCATGAAAAGTTAACCAAAATATCTGTCAAAACTCAATTTTTTTGACAATGAAAACAGCAGCACTTTTAATTCCTAATTTTCAGTACGGTATACAAAATGGCTGAAAATTTGCTAAAAATATCCTGCAGAAACATTTTTGGTTGTGTGTGAATGTTCATGCTGTAATTCCAAAATTAATTAAGATGAGATGATGTGAACTGATCTTTTGGAATGTATCCTCCCAAAATAGCTTTGAGAATTGTGAACTCCAAACAGATTACAATATGACACCAGAAGAGGTCAGGGTCCTATTTGCACTAATACCACGGCGAATGTGACTTTCAGGAATATAAACTACAACAGGAAATCGTTTTGAGTAAACTGACAAAAAGTATTGCCAAATTGGCTGCATTTATACTTGACCCAAAGACAGCAGTATATTATACTACTGTCTGTGTTTTACTCATGAACACTAAAAAAAAATTATGAATGTCATTTACACCAAAAATATAACGACATGCATGTTGCACTCATACACGTAAACTGATGGGTATGGTACTTCACCAAGTTTCATATAAAAATATCTTTTTTCTTGAGTATGAGAGGATAGGGAGTTGTCATTGTTGGTACACTTTACCCTTTTCCATAAGGGTCGGGAGGGTTTTGTAAGAAAAACATAAATATGCTGGGACTTTGGGCTATACTACCATTGGTATCAAAATCAATGAAAACCAACCACGAATATTTGGTTTCATACATGGTGAATGACTAGCTACACTATTGACCACTGAAGTGACAGAGATGGAAACACATGACCGTATGTAAGTTCATTCCACATCTGAGAAATCTGTTCCTGTTCTTGTCCAGTATCTAGCCCTCCATTTTAAAGTCATAACTACACAGTCTTTGATTCAAAAACCAAGGGCTAGATCTTATAGACTATCCACGTTCACAACTGTGTATTGATGTTGTCTAACTCATCTCAGAGAAAGACACCATCAAATCACACACTGCACTTACCTGGTACCCCTTTTCTATAAGAAATTCTGCCAGATAGGAACCATCCTGTGGAAGAAACAATCAGGGAAGTTCAACATATACATTATGCTGACATAATGGTGACCATGGGTGCATTTTTCGGGAATATGCAAACACTGGTCTCCTCATGCACCTTTTCAGAAGCAAAGACCGCTGCCCATGAAACTCCCATCGCATACACCCCAGTGGTTTTGCTAATGTTCTGGAACATTGGTAAATGATAGATGGGAACCCCGGTAACATGTCTGCTGTTCCTAATTCTGATTGCATTGATATACCAAGGGGAACCCCGGTAACATTTACCATGGTACCGGCATTAACAAAAACACTGCACTCCACTCATCACGTTCAAACCACTCACGCGTTCAATATGAAAACAGCACAAATCATCGCATTCACCCCACTCAAAAATTCACAAATCACAGACTTGAACCAAGTCTATAGGAAGCCATGTTTTATCACAATACGCAAAATCTCTACACCAGGTTCGCCTTCCTACAGACAGATGCCAAACGCTAATATAGACCTGTCAAAGCATTAACTTCTTCTTTCAATTCTCTCTATCTTTATCTCAGAAGATTTCATATAGCACTTATCTATATATGCTTCAGCTCAGTCAGACATACTGGGCATACACTTTGTTAAATGTTCAAATCAGAAATCCCTGCTAGAAAGCCTTGCCTCAAGGACAGTAGCTATCATCTACTATGTCCACTATTTCAAGTGTTCATTTTACATTTATGATATGATCTATCACACTTCATTTTAATTTGAAAAGAGTAACAGATTTTCAGAGATTAAACAAGAATTTTTCAATGACAAGCAATACATTAAAATCATATGGGAACTAAATCCAGTTTCTACCATACTGCGATAGGAATAAGTTTATAATTATAGCCTGTGTTATTTTGAAACTTAAAATGATTAGGAACATATCCCCACTTCTGAAGTCTCCTTGAAAGCATTGACAACCAGAGGCAGGGGAAAGATGGTGAAATCTTCTGACTTGGTACTGAACTTAAAACCCAGCAAGCTGCCAAATGACGAGGTCAGTTTTTATCACGGTAGAGTAACCGTGGTTTTATATTATTCACACGTTTTGGTGGGGATACCTATGTTTGCAACATAGCTGAAGAATAAACTGTTGTATTGCATTGTTTTGATTATCATTAACGGTTTAGCTCCATGATCTCACTGAATGGGAAAACAATGCATCATTCATTAGCTTGTCAACAGTGCAAAGCAATACACACATCTGTGTGTGATGGTGATCATGAAAGTAGTGCTGCCTCCTTGGCGCGATCAAGGGATCGAGGTCTAGCATATTGGACTTCAACTGATAACTGATATGTTATTGAATGAAACATGATCTTATCGTCGATGGGGGACAGAGGAATCCCCGCTGTCTTTCTCAAGAATTCGCCTGAGAATGAAGAACTGGCAGTGTATAGAGTCTAACATCTCCAGAAGAAAACGGAATTCATTATGAATTGGGGCTATATTTCATACCATTTTAAGGCATTCCATCGTCAAGCTACCAACTAGACAAAATCGCACTGTTACGGATTGTGTTATGGGAGCACCTGTTACATGTTGCTCGCTTGGCAACTAGCAACTCTCAACTCTCATTCTGGATGCCACGTTGGCGAAAAGGCGTGATACGCTAAAATTGAAAAATCATCGAAAAACCTTGTAAAACATCAATACTGTCAAATGTCTCTAGCAGAAACAAACACTGTCCGCCGTAAGTTGACAACATAAAAATAAGACAGACTGAATCACACAAGCGACAGCTCCAGTCAGAGTCACGGCAGATTAAGTTGAGTTGCGTATTACCAACTATTGTATGGAACTTGTTTCGTAAGCAGGACACAGTGGAAACGTGCATACTAAGGGAAAAACCTGGGACAGAACGTTAGTATCCATCTTACCTGACCCGTAATACCAGTAATTAGGGCTACTTTTCTGTCCTTCCACGCATCTTCGCCGTTACTATTCTTCACAGCACCGGCAATTCCCTGAAACACCGCCATGTTTGAAAGAGAGAAAATATTAATATTTGGGGTCAGTGGTTGACCTCTAAGTTATTCAAGCTTTTGATTGGCTATCAGAAAGGTTGAAAGGTTATTTTAAGGTCATTGATTGGTTGCCTCCCCTCCCCGCGGAAATTGTATGAAAGTAAATTACCGGCCTTATTTGATATTTAAGAAATGCTAATTGACTTGTTTTTATATCTGTTACACCACAAAAAAGTTGTCTTCGAATGAATCAGATTTCTAGTGGAAAACACCTGCAGGTACGTCAAACTACGCCAGTTGAATGAACCAATAAGGAGCCACCACACAAACATGTCGGGACACTCGAAAGCTGCATATTATTTGCATACGTAATTACTGATAGTGGCGTCCCCGGCGAACATGTTCGGGCAAGCACGAACACGCTGCTATTTTTAGACGGTTAAAAGCTACGTCATCAAATCTATAGTATTACAATGAGAAAATTACGAATGCAGCCAATGAGAAAATAGCTTTGCCGGCACTCAGCCGCTTGGTGCATAATAAGCAAAACAAGTTCATTCATGAGACGAGACAGCGAAGCATGAATCGTAGAAATGTCCCGGCAGTTCTTTTACAATGTTACTCCGGGACACACACGCAATATTTGATACAGCATGGACGAGGCGGACAGCGCGATCGCTAGCTTTCTCGAGCCGTTGGATTTGATGCAATATTTGGAAGTTTTCCAGACGAAGGGGTACGACAAGGAGCTGGATATTTGCAACTTGACCCACAACGACCTGGACGAACTGGGGATTACGGACGACGACCACCGGGGAATGATTCTTGACGCAGGTAAGTTAATGAACTTGAATCCGTCCGGTTTTTGATTTTGTCTTTTTAAATGCCCAGGAGATAAAGACTCCGGGAAAGATCGCACGGAGTAACGTATTCGCCTCTCGGTTACTCTTCGATTGCACAGCGGCGTACGCGTTACCGCTATGTGGGGAATCCCCGAGCGCGTATAACAATGACCTTGCGTGCGCATTGAGTCCACGGTCAGTTATACGATGCTAATTTACTAATATTGAGGATGTACACTCGAAGTTTGAACCAGTTACTCCTGATTACAGTTATCATTTTGGTGTGTCTAGAAATTTTTGTCGTAATTTCCCGATGTGTTTAGGGGACCCGTTTGTCCAAGAAACGTGTTTGTTTTCTTTTTAACCGTGTCGTCGCAGCCTTCGAGATTCCGTTGGCCTCTACATTTTCACGTCTTGTACCGTGAACACATGGAGGGCAACGCGTTCTTCTAAAGTTAAACCATACTTAGACTGCCTGCTCCAATGTCTATGGTCAGACGGCGTTTACGGAATAACGGTAAGCACATAACTGCACGGAAACGAAATACGGAAATACAAATTACAAGAACCAAACGATTTCTCGAAATTTAGCGAATGATTGACGTGACATTCGACTATTTTTGCCGTATAATTTCCGCGTACGTGGTCCCGTCATGTAAAATGACTTACCGTTTTGAATAGCAATTTGCCGATGTGACTTTTCACCTGCAGACCATAGCAGCACCAGGGGAAAAGTTGCCGACTGATTTTAATTTCTGGGAATAGCTGTTGCAGGGGCATATCGCCCATAACATCATGAGAATCTGACGTTTGTGATATCATGGATTTTTACATCCATGGTGATATACAGTCTGGACAATTGGAAGTGTGAAAATTCTTAGTGTTCTTATTGCAGTCATTCGTGGAGTGACCGTGTTTTTAGCCAAGTTTATCCTAGTAGCCTATAAGGAAATGTATTTTCTAACCGTTAACCTTACTGCCTTGTTCGCATAACCCAAATTGGTAGATGACTAAATTAATAGACCCGCGGTTCTTGCAAATCATAAAAGCTCCGGTGAGTTCTTCGATCAGTAAGGCGGAGCACCCTTGACTGTTTTGCAAGTGTCGGTAGGTGTTGGGATGATTAAAAGTTTGAGCTTTTTCCACATTCAGTTTGAATCGCAGAAACATTTGTGTCACTCTTCTAACAATGCTATCATTCTCTTCCTGGAAATACACTCATGGTAATAAATGAAAAATCCCTGCTCGGGTGAATTCAACCTCCATTTTTCGATTTCAGGTCGCCGGTGGTGTTTGGAAAATTTCGCTTTGTTTCTTTTCATTTTCCGCAATTTCATTGATCTGAATCACTCTTGTTTACTTCATGACAGCAACTGGGTATTTTACCGCGATACACGGAGTCATGTCATTGTCGGTGTTTTCCGATCGCAGTCTTAGTAATCCTAACAAGACTGCAAGCCACAATGAAACCATGCCCCCTTCTGTCCGCGGGCATTTGACAACAACTGACTGTGTACGGTGATTTATATATATTTATGCAGTGTAATTGTTTGTTGCACCGTACCAGTCAACCTGTCATACGGGGCGAGGGATTCCCCTTTCTTTCCGAGCCAGACGGGGCCGCGGGGTCAAGATGCACCCAGCCTTTCAGCTGGTCGCGTGACCTATTCGCGTCTGTACGATGCACTGTATTGAGTATATTGTCAGGTCCCCATTCTCTCGAACACCAATTCTCAAGCCTTTCAGTCATTTGTCCCCGTCGCAAGTAGGTCATCCTATTGTCACTTTTAGGTCCTTTCCAAATTTCGACATGAGTGTGTGTTCCAGCGACGCTGGCCATGGCCTGCCATGGCAAGTCAACATCGAAACTGGGCGTGATGTATGACGTGGGCGTCGTCGTTGAAGTTAATTAATCGTGCGTGTCCAATATTTGGAAAGAGGTCGGTTTGTAATATTAATAAGTTATTGCTGGCGATCCGAGTAAGCCAGATTAGGAAATGTCGGAGAAATAAGAAGCTGCAAGACTGCACGAAAGAAACCTACTTTCTATGATAACGGACTACTTGTTTTGAGATTACACGTATTCTCCCAGGGTAAACAACACGAGGCGAGCCAGCCCGATACGCCCACGAATCTGATCGTGGACGCGACGCGACTCCACTGCACTGCCAACCGAATTTTGTGCACGTCGGACAGAAGCTGGCCTGGAAATCAAACTCTGAGCATGATGGGAGAACTCGCATTTTTGTCGCATTAACCAAGATAGGGCGACAAAAATATATTTGACGACGTCTGTGTTTGCGATTCGTAAAAACAAAGTATCACGGTCAGATCATCATGATGTGGGAACCATCTCAAAAAAAGAAGATATACGACTTTATGTGGAGTTACGGCCCTATCTTTGGGTTTTTTTTAACTGGGGTGGGGGTTAACCGCTGGTGTTTTTCCTGCAAGTCAGTCAATTTTCATAGTAACATATCATTACTATCAATCCATGATTCGAACAGGTATGTGATAACAGCACGTGGCTGAAAATATCCCTAAACGGGACAGGGCGACTCGTGACATACAAATATATGTTAATCATAAATATCGTGCAAACACGAAAGAACTGCAAAAATGAGGGAAAACGTTAACGAACGCCTGTTTGCCTTCCATCATTATAGAGGTCTATAATTATCTCTAACTAGTTTGAAGCGCTCTCTGTCTATCTGTACGTGTGTCGAGCTATAGCTATTTGTCTTTACACAAACACACACACACACACACACATCATATGCATTGTTGTCTATATGTCGGTCTATTTCAGTATCGATACAATTCCTTCATAAAGAACGTATGGCAATAACATGAATTTCTCCGTTCTTTCCTTTTTGTCCTGCAGCTGAACATCACGAATTATCTGACGTATATAAGGTCTATCAGTTCTTGAAGGAATATGAACTCGACTACTACTACAAGCACTTCATCGCCTGTGATTACACCACTCTTGATAGCATATCTCGGATGATCGTTGATGAAGACAGTTTAGACGATTTAGAAATCACACTGCCCGGCCACAAAAGAAGACTCCAAGTAGCCGGTAAATATGATTTCCGATTTCCGCTCTGGGCTTCCGTCCCTTTATGCTTTTCAATACAAATTTTCCGTCCCTTTATGTACTATTCATAAAAGTTTCGTATATTTCATCGAACTGATCGGCACGTTTGGACTTGTTTTACCGTTGCATTTATTTTCTCTATAGCGATCATTGGATTTGGTCGGGCGGCCGGTCGCGCTTCTCAACTTCCGCCTGGGGGAAACACGTTATGACAACTTACCACACGTGTCCGCCACACTTTTGTGCCCCACTTAATAGACTACGCTAAATTCAGCCATATTTCGTTCGGAAACGACATTCTCCTCCAAATAAAAGAAGGCGGTCAAAGAACAAAGACAAGCACGGCCATCGATACCGTCACAGATAGCTAACTCATACTCTTTGTGCTCTGTCCTCTGTCGATAGTCTCAAGTCTACGGAAGAGGCGGCGGACAAGCGAGACTGAACCCGAGTCTCCGGTTGCTATTGGGTACTGGGGAAAGCCAACGGCACTGGTTGACGCTAAATACGACTTCATATGCCTGAAGTCGACGATCAAATCTACCAAACCCGACAAACCCACATTTAA
Organism: Ptychodera flava; assembly: GCA_001465055.1. Classification (NCBI taxonomy): domain Eukaryota; kingdom Metazoa; phylum Hemichordata; class Enteropneusta; family Ptychoderidae; genus Ptychodera; species Ptychodera flava. Next base: position 89,514 of record LD355495.1, on the reverse strand, counting down.
CCTCGGTAAGTGTTCATACTTCGAACCGCGGTCACCAGAAACCAGACCGTGATCGAAGGGAGATAATTAAAATCTAACCTGCAATCATAGGAGAATTCAAATACTTCACAAAAATTCGTCCTGTATCAGCCGGCTGTCTGTTCTGAATGGAGGGTGCGCGGGACTGGTGGGGAGGGGGCACAGCAATAGTAGCCACCGAATTCCATACAATGCCGACATATTACAAGCTGAATTTACGTGTTCCCAGTTCAATAGTTCTGTACCTCTAGAGTGACCTTCGAGTCTCTCGCCGGGGCAAAAAGTGTTGAAGTTTAACTCGACACTCTACGTTATTTTCTGTCGGGTCATTTCCTTCAGTAACCTTCTACTGCTTTCTTTTTTGACGTTCCACCTTTCTGCGTCAAAAACTTCGCTTATCTTAAGCGGAAAAAGAGTAGAAAAATATATGTTTGTTTCAAAGTACGTTAGCGTCAGGTGTTTTTTTGAAAAGAGTTTGAGTGTCTCGGCCTCAATTGAAATTATATTTTTAGACCGAAGAGTTCAATCGGGTATGTGTAATCAATAGACGAGCTCCATATTTTGTGTCTACGTCTCAAAGAACAAGCTTCGACATGAAATATACATGCATATATTACAATGCTTGGATTTCTTGGGTTTTCAAAGATGAATTGGCGCAGAATGCGTCATTTAATTAATAACAAAAACACAAATAGTATTGGCCAGCGATGACAACAACAACGAATTCAGGAAGGAAACGAAAACGACAATACAAAATTCATATCATCTCACCTGCGAAATTTAAATTTTAGGGAACGTCCGAGAGAAACAATGAATAAATTGAAACGCGTAAAAAACACTGTACTGAACTCTGTAGCTGTGTTGTGCTGTACTGTAATGTAAATGTATGTACAGTACCGTAACGTAATGTAATGTAATGAAATGTAAGTAGCCGTACCGGGATGTGAGTACAAGCAAGATAAAGGAAATCACGCTATGACGTAAGTACCACTCTTATAAGTTTCTAATTTATGATGCTTTTCGCTTAAAAACCTAGAATTTATGGTAGATTCCGGAAGTGATGTCGTGACTGTTCGTCAAGATATCCTGGACCAACTGGACCTGGAGTTGATAGGCACGATACAGAGCAGGGGTGTGCACGCCACGGTGGAGAAACAATTGTACAGGGCCGTGCTGGGAATTGGAAAGTTCGATATTGAAATTGAGGTAAGTTGATAAAACCCGCCATTATATTGATAGCGCAGTTATGTTGGAGGGCCTTCATGAGTCAACAGTTACACTCTGCTTGTATGATGTTGCCTAATATGATTTTGATCTTCTGCAACAACTTTGGTTGTAACTGATGTACATGAAGTTCATACACATTCATGTGCGAGATCCAATTTAACCACCACCGCCAATGTACAGTAAAGTTCTTTCGATACGCAGTGCAATGGTGGACTGGGCGCACACATGGAGGCCACAACTAAACTTGGATTTGACCAAAGTTTGTGCATACTTCAGTTTATTTTTATTATTGAATAAATTTCAGAAAAAGTTTCAGAAAAAATTCAATTGTAGTTTTTTTTCGTATCATTGCTAGCCTGAAGCATGCGTGGCAATTACTTGCACCGCGAAAGATAGAGTTCACAAACTGATGGGAGATGGTGTAAAATCAACCCCGTTCAAAAAACTCTCATAAAATAGCTTCAAAGAGCGTTTTGGGCGAAAGGTAAATTAATCCCTCCGTGAACATGGAGTGATCTCATCAAGATAGCAGCTAAACCGTTAATAAAACCGCTAATATTATCACTTTTTTATTTTCACCAAGGTTATGGCGGAACCATACGAATCCATCGGCAACCGAGCTCTCAGGTACTTCCGTCATTTCATCGACCAGAATCGCCACATCTGGCTCCAGCCCGAGGGTCACGACATCAGCACGTCGTCACTCAGTTCCTTCGGCGAGTCGCCACCTTCCGCAGCGGGAGCAGCGCCGCCTGACACTTCAGCCGCCGGTAAGGAGTCGACGCCGCCAGGCCTGTCCAGGGTTGAAAGTAGCGGAGCCGCTCGCTTGACAGATGAAGCCAGCAGAAAAGGCGAACACGCAGAAGAACCTTCCAGAGAAAAAGACGGCGGGCAGCCACTCTCAAAATCATGATAGTCAGCTGAAATATTTCGAACTTTGTAAATACTGTACAGCAAAATATTTTTTGAAAAATTTCATTTTAAAAAATCAATCTTAAAAATATATTTATGTAGATAATATGAGAACAACCGGACTTCTTCTTATCCATTTTGTAAAAAGGAAGTTGTATTTATAAGAGATATTTTTAACAAAAGTGTACCTATGTTGGCAGAATTCTTATCCGACAATATTCAAAGATAATTAACATTCCATCTTGAATACATTTTATCTCGTATCTTTGAAAAAAATGTCTTCCCACTTGTGTCTTTTATAACACGAGATTTTTATAGATTATTTTACAATAATTTGAATACACTGCCATTATTGCTAACATTTTGTACAATCAGAGTGGCTGGTCACATTTGTCTATGACAAAATCTGTAATGTTACAGTGCCTTATTTCCAGGTTTAGCTGTCTTCTCAGGAATAAAAATAAAAAAAAAATTAACTGAAATTCGCCTTCTTGTCAGTTGCCGTCAATATTACGCACAATGACAACCCCTAAAGGAAATTATTTTTAAAAAACCTTCAGTCCCGACGTTACCATGTCAACCAGTTTCGACCAGAGTTATCCTTTTGCGCATGCGCCAAACGAACTTTGTCAGGCATTTCTGGACATGTGTAGTCGGAAAAAACGCTTGGATGCGAAGCGTTGCAGCTGTTACAGCGCGTCCAGTGGAGTGACTGATAACGTTTACTCTCTGTTTGGAGGGCTCCAGTTCTGTCATTTGCAGGGAATTAATTCGCATTTCAATGCCAAATCTGGCCCACATGAAATTGTATCGAAAGAGAGCGAGCGTACTTTAGAAATGAGCCTTGAAACGAACCTTTTCAAACGTTTGCTTCGAATCGTCTCATGGAAGCTTTAAACCATTCTCCTTCAAAATGAAAATAAAAAATGGTGCCAAAGAAACAAATTCTTAATCCCTGATACCCTCCGATATTTGATATTTAAAAAATCTGCGATCCCTATGTTAACTCCATGGGGAAAATTAAAGTTTGGATTTTCTAAAGAGAAGCAAGATTGCATCATTAAACACTGTACCGATGTTCTTGTTGTTCCCCTCCAAATTTCATTCCAAATATCCATTTGCCTTGGTCAGTTTCCTTCTCAGTTTAAACAGGCCAATGTTGTCCCCGTGTTTAAATCTGGTCGTCAATCAGCTGTTGAAAATTACCGCCCAATCTCCTTGTTGCCTCTTTTTGCTAAGATCCTCGAGGCAGTTATTGTTCCTCATTTCTATCAACATATTAAACCAAATATATCCATCGACCAGCACGTATTTGTTAAAAACAGATCCACTACAACTAACTTAGTGGATTATGCAGATTTCATCTCTGTTTCACTGAACAATAAACAACAGGTAGATTCAATTTACACGGACTTTAGCAAGGCTTTTGACAGTGTCTGTCACACACTTCTCCTGTACAAAGCCGCCAAATTTGGTATATGTGGTAACCTGCATAGTCGGCTGGCTTCTTATCTTCATCTTAGACGACAGAGGGTAGTGTTTGGTAGTTGCTCGTCAAAATGGTATACTGCTTCGTCAGGTGTGCCCCAGGGTTCACTCTTGGGGCCACTACTTTTTGTAATGTTTATTAACGATATTTCACTGTTAGACATTTCTGCAAAGCTCAGCTTGTATGCCGACGATGCCAAGATCTATCGCACCATCACATCCCTCGCTGACTATGTCATGTCACAGCAAGATCTTGACAAATTTGCTCAATGGACAACAGGAAGCTGTCACCTAATATCAGTAAATGTAAATTTATCAGTTTTACACTTAAGAAAAGAGTCATTTCCTCTCTTGATTAGTCCATCAATGGTACTCCTCTTCAACGGGTCTCTGTTATCAAGGATTTGGGCATTTACCTTACTTCGAAATTTAATTATTCTTTTCACATCAATAACATTGTTTCTAGAGCCTTCAAATCTCTTGGTTTTATTAAGCGTCTCTGCCAGCCATTCAATGACATTTCAGCAATTATTTCTCTGTATTTTGTTTATGTAAGATCTATTCTAGAGTATGGCTCTGTTGTGTGGTCACCCCACCAGCAGGGCCGGTCAGAAAAAAGATTGACCGAGTACAAATTAAGTTTGTGAAATACATTTGTCGCAAACTCAATGTTCACTGCAGTAAACTTCAAAGTTCACTGCATTGTACTGCAGAATTCTGCACTTAGGAATTAAGTTACAAAATAGAAGACTAACCCTTGACATGTGCTTTTTATACAAAATAATCCATTCACATTATGATTCACCAAATATTCTAAATCAAATCTGCTTTTATGCCCCCAGTAGAAATTTACGCAAGAAACCCCTTTTTAAACTAGACTTGTGTTCTGTTAATTGCAGAAAATTCTCGACAGTGCCTAGATGCATGTCTGTTTTTAATGATATCTCTTTTAAATGTAATATAGATATTTTTCTACGCTGTGTAGTTTTAAAACTATTTCATCCAGTCATTTTAACAGCTCTCTTTTTCGATTCGTGTATTTTTTTTTCAATTTAATGTATCGTGTTACTTTTATGGTTGTCTTGTACATTTATTTTGTCTTGTGATTGTGTGACTTTTTTGTTTCACAGATCTGTTAGTGGGTTTGCCCGTTGATCTGTGTATCAAATAAAATTAAAAAAAAGACGTAAGAAACCTCTTTTACTCTACAATCTTTCAAAATGAGTCCACACGACCAACGTACGAGTGGAAGTATTGAGAAAAATGAATTTGAGAGCCCAAAAATCCGTCCCTGCACATGAAGAGATCTGATAATATTAGCATTATTGGATCGGATTTGTATCATTTCTCTTCCCTCGCAATAACGTGCACATCACAAAAGCCACTTTCGATGATGATTCGATTTGCATACTCGCCGCCGCATTGCCCGCTGTCAGGTCTGAATTAAAGGTATACATACTCAGTGTCACTACTTTTGTTCTAGAAAACAATTCATTTTCTGCTTCTCTCTGTCAGATGATATACTTGGTATTTTCTTTGCAAGCGCTATTACACGTTTTGTATATTATATGCAACGTTATTGCTGATAAATGAATTGATGTTTAAATTTGAATTCTGTCGTCCACACATAACATTGAACATAGCGTGCCGCAGCAGCAGTGTCGACAAGTTAAGCTGCAGTCATTTTCGACATGGCTATGCGAGTAAAACAAGATACTGGATTTATGAATGGAGCAAAAGTACAGGAAATACTTCAAAAGTAACGTTAACGCATTGTCAGGGTCAAGGCTATAAATGTCGCTTGCCTAGCCATATCATCTGATCGTCTGCGCAGTTGCAAGTCGCCGAATTTCAATTGAGCGAAACTGTATGATTTTAGTCTGATATGTACCAGTGATGTAAATAATTACAGTAACCGTTGAGGAGCCCCAACAGCTGTTTCGTAGGTTTTTTTTTTCAATTTTATTTGTATTTAGTTCAAACTATAGGCTCCTGCAACCAATTCTAACATCTGCATTATCTTCAAATATCAAAGAAAAAATGACTAAATGATCAAATTTACTTAATCATGTATTTTATGGCTTTCCTTATCGGTGGACATTACTCATAACATTTGGAGTAGCCCACGTGGATTGTTCCCACCACGCCAGCGCCTTCCTAGAGGGCCTTGTCCCGAGTTTGTTGTGAAGCACGCGATTGTGAAGAAAGACTGGCAAAGATGGACATTGCATTATCAAAAACCACTGTTTTTTCGAATATGAAAAAACCCAATAGGCAATGACAGAACGATTTCCCGTTTACAACGAACTCAACTAATTGGCCTATATTTTTGCCTATGCCCTAACCAATCTACCTTGCACTACTACGAATACTAGACTAAGTTCTTGACTTGCCAATAGTCTTTGGGCTTAATTATGTCGTAATACTATAAATATATTTCAGCAAACTCTGTCTTCGCGATTTAATGATATTTAGTGGCGTGATCGCGTAACAACCGTGTGATCGCCTTACTTGGCGAGTACAAACCTACACCAGGCCACAGTCCCTCTATCACGTGACCTTACCAAACCGTATCCGGAACGCACGTAGGATAGGATAATACGAGTAGGAGACTGAATAAGTTGAAACACTTTATTCAAATATCAAAAAAAAGAAGAAAAAAACACGCTAAAAACTAGTGGGCTAGTCTTTAGCAGTTCCTGATTCCCGATAGCATTGTCACCTGGTGGTTAAATATCGACAGCGATGTTCTGTATTACTTTTTACCGCGATTGTTGTGGAAAACGGAGGAAATGTCATCGAGTGCCAAATATCCAGTCGACAATGGCTTGTGCAGCGAAGTGACATCGTGACGCTTTCCGCCCCTGTTTGTGCATAGCGACCTGGACGAAAATCAAGTTGTTTATATATTCTTTTGATTAATATATGCATGTCTGTGATATTTCCATAAATGAACTGTATTTTTACCAATGTTGGAACCCCTGATCACTTGACCACACACTGCTGTTAGTCGTTAAACACAGCAGAACGAACAACCGTGTTGACCTAATCAGAGGGTTAAATTATTCGGTCATCTCGCGAGTTACTGATGACAACGCGTATTTAAAAGGTCGTGTTGGTAAATTCAACACGGTAGCTTATTAGGCAGTGTTTACAGAACTAACAGCAGTGTGTGGTCAAGTGATCAGAGGCTTCTCTGCCGTGTGTCAGGGAGAGAAGACCGTGTATACTGCAGAAAATACGGTTCTTTATTGGACTTATCACAGATATATCATTAGAGTATTGAGTGAAATTCGTACTATGGTTTGTGTAAACTCAACGGCCCTTGCATGCTTTCTGCTCGCAGTCTATACTTGCCCCACAGTATATCTATCCACGAGAGAGACTGTTCTGTCTCCAAGGTGAGCTACGACACTCATTCGGAATAATTGTGAACTCCCTCATTTACTGGCAGAGTTCGATATACCATTTTCATGATTTTTAGACGCTGAAACACGCGCATGAGGCCTTGAGAGGCTGCCTTTGAGAAAGACGGCGACGTCCACGTCTGTCCGCTGAGCGTGCAACTCGTGAATGAAGACGCAAGTCGAGTTACTGAATGCGTTGTTTGTCGTAGAGGGCTCTCGAGTGTGACTTGCTCCAGTGCGCTCCTTGGTCTGAACTCAGTCGAGATCTGAGGCGTGAAATGGTAGTTTTTAGCGGTAAATACCCACAGGTACGCGACACGTCGCTTCGCTATCGGTACTATTTCACAGTAACATCAAACATAAAGTGCATTTATTTCGCTGTTTACTGTGAATGAGTACCGATCGCGAAGCGACGTGTCGCGTACCCGTGATACTAAAGTAAAAACCACCTGTTGCGCCTTCGCCAATATTTACGTTGCGGCCTATATTCCTTTGATCATAGACAGTCCTTTCGCGGAATATATTGAAATCACTGTGACTCGTTTATCAAACCAGTTTTCAGGAAGTGAAAATCGATGTTTTCCACGCTATGGTCAGTATCTCTGTCCGAGTTGATTTACGTGTATACCACGCCAAGGCGTGGGGGCGCTGAGAGAAGGCTTACATAATTAAGTCCCAAGTTGAAGTCGCCAAAATTTGGTGACTTGAGGGTCAGTACTTGCTTTTAATGCAAAAAAAGAAAAGGAACGTACGATAAGTTAATGTGTAGAATGGTTGTACTTGTACAGAAAATCATTTTTTATAGTGGAAATGAATGTGTTCTAGCTTGATCATGTACTGATCATGGAGGTACCTACATGGTGTACATCATGATTTGGTAAAAACAATAGCCCTCACTCATGATTTTGCAAAAATTTGTTGCATTTTGTGGGTCACATCCAAGTAAAAATAAAACTTAACAGAGTTCCTGACCGTGCTGACCTAAATTATTTCCTGGGTGCATGCTAAGCGGAAATCCTCAATAATATTTTTATGCCTAGGTTCTTCAACGTGAAACAATCTCAACGTCCGTGATATGAAAAGAGGAAGAATTGTTCACACGCCTTGTAATGCTAAATCACTGAGACGATGGTGCATACATTATCAGAGCGTCACAATACTAAAGTGCGAATAGCAATTAGTGGGTCTTTTCACACGCAGACAAATCTTTCTCATCCCATTTCATCGTGAACTTGAGGTAACAACATAGTTTCATCATTTAGGCCTCGATGTCTGTGTGCAAGATAACCTAGCAAAGAGACCACAAACTAGAAGATGTATGACAATATTGTCCCGATGATTCCCTTAAGTACGGAAAAAAAATTCTGCTTGGCAAGGCTGAACCGAAAAGGTGTCATATTATTACTGTGATTCACAAGTAAAACACGCATATTGTACTTTCCTAAATGAGTCAACACAACTACACTTGCCACATCCTTTGAGGTGTCAAGGCACTGCCTTCTGAACTTTAAAACTTGTCTAAAAAGTCAAATCGGACAGAAAGGCGAGCCTTCTTGCTCTTGTGAAAACTGCGTCATGAACAGCTCCATATTTTAAACGTTACTTGAGGTACAAGAGATGGCGAGTTCACTGGACGACAAAGTCGTGACGTAACGTAATTATGCGAAGCATTTTGTCTGCCATGAAAGGACGTGTATCTACCCCTTCGCCAGAGTTCCTTTCACTCTTAAACAAAAGATGGGTCTTTTAAATTCATTTGCCGTCGTAACAGCTGATAAACAGTCATTTTTTAAAATTCCTCAATGTCAATGAAAACTCTTTCTTAAAAAACTCTCAATGTCAATGGAAACTCTTTCTATCCATTGGCTTCCAAAATAGATTGATTTTATAGACAGAAAACTTGACAGCGAACGATGGCCTTACTGTTTCAAATTTCGAACCGAGTACCCATAATAATGGTGGGCGCCTCCCCAGCAGTTACGCAAAGCTCGACTGTCTCCGTCATTGTTATTTCGCTGTCAATGAAAATATACATCCATTGTAAAGGCACTTTAGATCCTCTTTTGTGTAGCTTATGTTGTACACCATTCAATCCTGTTGTTCTTCGACCTCCGAAAAAATTGTAAGCGACAATGGCCGCGAGATGATTTTGTTCCCTGAATAGCATGATTACAACGTTGAGCCACACGAGGGAGTTCCGTGATTACACACACCGATTCCTTTGTGAACTAATTAGCGTGACGCGGACCCATGCTGTTATTTTCATATGCAAATTGACCTTTACGGTCACAAAGTCGCCCATACACTTTTGGATTTCACCGTGATTTGGTTTGGATCAAATTCCCAGAAATTCCCAAATGCAAAGTGCCAACAGAGCGAGAGATTCACATTGCTCTTAGTAAAACGTTCTTTCCTGACAGTTTGCTCAGCTGCAGACGTAAATACGCCCTCTTTCGTCCACCATGCAATGACATGAACCTACTACACTTGTGTGTAGCCGGCGTTTCCTCTGGCTCAGTGTAAAACAAAATAAGCTGAAATTGGATATGTAGCACATTTACATCTTTAGACGATTGACATAATGTCAACGCTGATTTTTCTGTTTTATTTATCTATATGTACATTCAAATACTCATCCTGGGCAACACCTAGTATTGTTTAATATTTACAAAGTAGGGTTATTTGGCCCTATTAGCGTGGCGTTGGTTGGTTTGTCATCGCCAGAGACATATTAATCCTTACTTAATCCATGATATGAAATCTTACTGCTTTTGCAAATGAAAAAAAAATAACGACGTGGCATGTTACTCAACACTAAGCACATACAATTCTTTTAAACAGGGATCTCCTTTGAAGCGAGTTCATACGACGCAACAAAAGTACACCACAACAGGTGCTAGGATAGCTGCTTATGTAACTCGCTCCTCTCACAAACACTCATTGGAGAAAGTTTCAGTTTTTATGAGTCACCTTGAAATTTCACTCAATGACAGACTGGAATTTTTTTCACATTTTAAACAATTCAAACGAGTATTTCACCTCCTTATGTGAATGCAAGAACACGGAGGGCGCAAAAAAATATTATATTCTGATATTTTTAAAGTCACGTATGTAGGAAGCCCACGGAACTTGTTAAACCCAGAGTATGTGACGCAACGATATTAAGGTGAGAACGTTCCCATCGCGGTATTGCCGAAAGAATATAATGACGGGAGTAACAGAATCGTGTTTACCCGAGTGATGGTACAACGTGCCCACTGAATCATACGCAATTCACCAAAACACCGGTGATCTGGCCGATCCACATTCCATGGACAATAACAGAGTTTTGATGTAAGGTTGCCCTCACAACTTACCGACACTCGCCACTTGAGCATGTTGTCTGGAGGGCCTTGAGGTATAATTTCCATGTTTGTGACAATCAATCTCGACCTCGTTAACACGGTGCCTCTTGCTCTATATCGTACAACTACAATTGCCGCAGTTACATGAACCACCACGTCAACAATATCCGACCGCGTATTCAAATTGGACGCCCATTAGCACACACGTGATCGAACGGTGACCCGTCGATGAGGGCAGAACTGAGAGGGCATTGTAACCTTCATAATTGTAATAATCTCCATAAATGTAACATCAACCATAATTGTAATAAAATGCACCCATAAATGTAATATCACCCATACATGTAACAAAAATCAACCATAAATGTAATAAAAACAACAACCACAATTGTAATAAATGGTAACCATAAATGTATTAAAAACACCCATAAATGTAATACTTGTCAACCATAAATGTAATAAATCTATTTTGTCGTTGCAATCGAGGAATTAGCCCTTAAATATTTATTTATGTAATAAGGAAAGCAACCCATACATTATTCATATCTTAATTATTTGTGTTCAGTGTGTTTTGTGTATTAGAAAGTGTATTTTACGTTTCCTTGTTTTGTGTACAGAACTGATTGGTCATGGCGAGACACAGCTGCAATCTGAACGTCAGTGCAGTCTCTACTCCAGAGTGGAGGAGACTGTATAACACTACGATCCTTTAACGACGTTTTTTTTCGAAAATTTGCCGTGCTTTCTTAATCAGTCGCCTCAAATTCGTCTTCAGTGGATAAATTGTCTGGAATAATCGCTAGATTGTCTGTATTCCTATCTTGTCCAACTTGAAGTTTATTCCTTCACTGGGGATGTTAGGATGTCTAATTTTGTTCTACTGTGTTCAAGGTAGTGATCGTATTGTTTTTACTTGATTGAAATATAGATATATATTCTCGCAACATGTTTTGTGTCGTAAGTTTCTGTTATAAGGTTGTATATTTCTCTGTTATTTGTTCTGAGTCATCTGCCATAAACTTTGTGGTATCACTGGTTGACGAGTTATTTGTCGCTTCCTTATCATGTAATTATCAGTATCTAGAACTACTATTCCACTTCCATTATCTAACGGTTTGATCAGTACCTCGCCGTTTTCTGATCATAGTGTTCTCAAAGTATTCTATTCTGTGTTTCGGAAAGGAAACCTAGTTTCAGGAAAGTATGCAATAACATTACACAAGTCTTATTAAAGTTATTATTTACTCAGGGCATTGATAAACAAATGATCACATATGCAAGTTCGAGTTTATTACATTAATGGTTGAGTTTTATTACATTTATGATTAATTTGTTTATCACATTCGTTGTTGCGGGTTGTTACATTATGGTTGACTGTTTTATTACATTTGTGGTTGGTTATATTACAATTGTGGTTGATATTACATTTGTTGAGATTATTACATTTTTGTGGGGTTACAGGCATTACGAACACAGAACCGAGACCTAGTGTCAGTTATTACAAATGCGGGTCATAGTCCTATCCCTCTTCTGGGAGAACGGTGTGTGGATTTATTAGTACGATTACAGGTGCAGCCAACGAACAATGCACTTTTATTAAAAGGGGTCTTTATGATGGTAAGATATATTAAGCAGGACAACTAATGTGAACTGACTAATTTTAAGTCCAGGGGTAATAAATTAACTGTTCATGATTTGCCCTCCATCTGAAATTTTTTCGACTTACCCTCCCGCACTCAAACTTCACTTTTATCCACTCCCCACATATTTTTGCCCCTCTTCATTGTGAATTTTTGAAGCTCCCCTGCCATATGGCGAAAAAAAACGTGTCGATTTTCTCCTGCCCTGGAAACAATTTCCCCCTTAAAATTGTATCATTCCCCTTCAGACATGAAAGCTCCCCTGCTGTGTGATGAAGCCTGTCGATTTTCGCCTGCCCTGTCTAAAAGCAAATAACTTCTCCGACAAAAAAACTAATAACTAAACTCTGTTCCCAACTTCCCGACAAAAAAACTAACTAAACTCTGTTCCCTGCCAGCTAAAAATTTGTCCTCGTCCAAGCAAAACTAAAATTTTTCCTGCTCTCAAAAAATTGCTCCTGGAATAGCTCTTTCTATAAAATAGCTCCGTTCGCTACACCCGCGGTTACCCTGACAACGACAACAGCTTGCCAATAAGGTCATATCTTTCGTCTGAAATACATCCATTAAGGCTGTCATCAATCACAAGCTTAATATGTACTTGTGTGCTTAGATTTGATTACAATGGAAGTTTTTAAAACGTTGCTGATCCATATTTCCGGCTGGATGTGTAGCACACCTATCTGAGTAATTTGGATTTCATTGCTAAAACCACCTCCTATGATTCGTCTCTTGTAACAGTATCAATACACACATTCTCTCTCTCTCTCTCTCTCTCTCTCTCTCACACACACAAACAAACAAACAGACAGACAAACAAACAAACAAACAAACTAACACGATATATTACCGAACACCGATTCCTAAGTTGGCAACCCTGTTAAATCTTTAAGAATCTTTCGGTAGAAAGCTTAGGTAATGAGTTTTGTTAGGTTATTTACCATACACGCAGAGTGGAATGAAGAGTTGCCTTCCAAAGAGAAGGGCCGTTCACATTATTTCCGACTGATTCATTATTTCTGAGTCAGTTGGTAAGGCATCCGAAATGTTTTCGGCGAATATATGTATGTATGTATGTATGTATGTATGTATGTATGTATGTATGTATGTATGTATGTATGTATGTACGTACGTACGTACGTACGTACGTACGTACGTACGTACGTACGTACGTATGTATATATATATATATATATATATATATATATATATATAGTCTCAATCGTCATTAATGTACTATAGTCTCAATCGATATATATATATATATATATATATATATATATATATATATATATATATGTATGTACATATACATATATACATACATACATACATACATACATACATACATACACACACATTCATACATACACTACCTTGATGGATGGATAAAACATCAACTCCGCTAACACACACACACACACACCTACATCCGGGCATAATGGCATTCTGTTAAACGTATTAAGATTACACCGACAAAACTCTATCCCACTCCAATAATCAAGAACACTCAAAAGAGGTATCTTCTCAAATTTTCAGTTCTTGAATCACTTTAGTGTCCATAAATCGTAATCTCCTTCAATGCAAAAGGGGAAATTACCTTCCATCTATGTGGAAGTTTTGCCACAGCTCTTCATAGTTCCACATCAAACGCAGCTGTCGCCTGCACAGATGGGCAACCTTTTGCACCGCAACGTGCCGATGGTTTATGCACACCACGCATCATCACCACCTTATATACTCGCCACGTACCCCCATGTGGAACCGTTTTACACAGCGATTGAAGGACGACCCTTTCGCACCAAAAATATGAAAAATGAAATCGAAAGCCAACTATCGCGGCATCGCCTTAAGTCTGCTATCCCGGGAGTTGAATAAAAAATCTGTGACGTCTATCCCGAAGTCTTCATAACCAACGCGGTTCATTCCCCCGCGTCGGTTCTCGCTGGTATCGCCGTCACGGTGTACGCAACTTAGAAACACAAGGAACGAAGAGGGGAAAATATCCATCAAATTAACGTGAAAAAATAATTGCCATTCGGTTGAAATCAAAGCTTTAAACAATTCTTACCGCTACTTTAGTTATCAAGGCTGGTTCCATCTCCGGAAACGAGATTCCGTTTAAAAAACTGTCGAAATATAACACTGGAAGTTTCTGAACCCTCTTTCACGACTCCTCACTGGCAATGCCTGTGTAGGCAATATATTACCACGCCACAGGCTTGTCCGTCGAGCCTTAATCTCGACCGATCGCCATGGATACGGAACGCTTTCCATGGCAACGAGAGGGACTTTCAGTCGCCAACTGGTGTCCGTTACTAATAAATGTGTATGGCCGACCTGTCGGATTGCGGTACCATCTATATTAAATCGCCATTTGCGTATTTCGAAATCCGCTTTTTCACAGTCAACCCAACCAATATGAAAATGGATAATATATGAACGAATAAATAATAATTTAATAAACAAATAAATAAATAAATAAATAAATAATTTAATGCACATTTCTTTCAAATACTGCCAGACATCAGACGAACGTTAACGTATGTACGACTTAATCTAACATATCAATTTTTATTCACTCTTATTTGATCCGGATTTGTCGCGATTAGTGGTGTCTATCAGTTTCTATATAATGTAGACATATCTGACATATATCAAACATATTTTACGACTAAAATTCCGCATCGCTCGCTTCGTAAATGTATTTTACTGATTAGGCCAAAGGAATTAAATTCTTAGCTTCGCTTCAACTCAAATTCAGAAAGTATGGGGTAGATTTTTAAAATATATAATATATAAACACAAAATCAATTTGCCTTCGTTTTTTGACTGTCTTCTCATTCAATATACACATTCATGTGACGATACGCTTCTGAAGGGCACCGTTTTATCTCAAAGCAAAGTAGCCTACAATGGTTACAGTACGACCGCTCGATGTAAACAAGTATTTCTAAAGTCATGGCTTTATATTGCACCAAAATCTTTCCAACGGCGGAAAATTCTGCAGTATATGTTTGTTTGGGGTTTTCGCGAAAAAGTCCGAAAACCTAATCGTGGAAGGACGCGAAACAAAGTATTTACTCGCTATGGCCTTGAGTTAACTTTTAATATCTATCCATGACACGCATTGTTCATATACTTTTGCACATGTTCAAATATTATTTAAATAAAGCATGTGACATACATTAATCGCTTATAAACCCCAAAACAATCGTAAAAACACATCATAACATCCAAAATGAAAGGAATATCGCATTTGTAAATATTTCGCAAAACAAAATGAAAGAAAGTAAACGACAGACCAGATTCCAAATTGTGGACACACGAATCATTGCAGGGGTACTGTGACGTGCTGAGATCATCAAGTGTGACAAGTCACGAGATCATTTTAGCAGTCATGGGAAAATAGTCTAGCAGGGAAGAATGCATCACCATGGCAATGCCTCACCATATTTTCTGTTTCAGTAGAGCTAAGCTGAGAGCGACTGGATTAATTGAAACAGCGGGAGCGGAAAACCTGCGTGGAAAACATATCCACAAGCGCACGCGTAGTGAGATACATTTCTGTGAGTTGCGGTAGGTATGTATAGACTCTGTATTTGTCATGTACTTACAGACATCTGACGAGTGTGTTCGCACATGAGAAAAACTGCCACGCCAAAGCAATCAATCAATCATTTATTTCATAACAGTAGGTCACAGGCCCATAGAAAAAAGTGTTAGAGACTTTAGAGTCCGCTCTTCTTTTCATTGCAAAGTAAATGAATGGGGCTAAGTTGGTTAATTAAAGGGATATAGTCGTCGGAACTGCACTCAAAGGTCGTATGGGACCCATACGACCCATGGCAACAATGTATCCAAGGCACAATGGTGATTGATGACAGTTAAAACATGTCTGTCATAATCTATCATCGTATAATTTAAGTGTTGCAGCTATGATGATGGGGTGCATCTTGATACCGTGCACGAAATATATTGTTTGTAAACAAGAAACTCGCACAGGCGCAGTTCCGACGACTATATCCCTTTAAGTCACGTTACTTGTGCTCATCAGTGAGATAAACCCATCGAATGACGGATTGATGCAAAACCAGTTTGGTAACAATTCATTGCGAAAGTCTCTATAGAGTAGACAGATAGAGAGAAAATGGAACTCGTCCTCGATATAATAATAACTATTTTTCATACAAAATTTACAAAACCTTTGATCAGCTGGTACATTTTCGTGTCGCACGTTCTCAACTTCCAAGATATGTGACGAACAACGGAATCTTGACATTGCAGTTCTAAATTTCTCTGGATCAAGCATTGATTTGAAGGCACAATAAGAATGTACGTAACCTGGAAGATGATTCTATATCCTCATGCCAACTCTGTCGAGCACAATCTCTTAAAATTGAAATAAAAACAGCCCAGTAGAACCTACACCCTGATTTATCCATACATGTCCAAATCCAAAACGACGAAGTGGTTTATCCTACGTTCTTCTGCTGATCTTTTTAACATAAGATAACGAAAAGTCTATCAAAATACAATAAAATCTCCCTTTTCGTAGTATCAGATATTTGGTTACCATAGTTTGTAGTGTGAAAATATTATCTATGGTACTAGCCGCGCCGAAAACCGCCCTTCTATTATCGTTGTCATCTAGTCCAGTCAATCTACGAGATTTTGGCACCTAACCCACCACAAATTGCAACAGAATTTTTTTCTTCAGAATGCATTTTAGAGAGGTACCCAGAACAATATATTAAAAGTTTACTCGAATCCACCTTGGGGAAATATGCCTAATTTGCATAAATCAAATATGGCGGCCAACCATCCAACAAAATAACATAATTGGCCATATATTACATGTTGAACAAGCTATTTCAGTGATTTCAAAGTCTGAAACTAGTTATTTGGCCCAGGGAATCATTTTGGAGGTATAATGTTTTATATAGGCACTTCATTAATTTGCATATTTCCAATATGGCTGCCAACATTCCGACAAAATACATTTTCGGTCATAAACAACGTATTAAACCAGCTATTTAATTGATTTTTAAGTCAAAAGTATGTTTCTTTGGCATGGACAAACGATTTTCGAGATGCAATGATTTGCATAGGTACTTCGTTAATTTGCATAAATCAAATATGGTGGCCAATAAACCTGCAAAAGACATTTTCTGTCATATACTACGTATTAACCCTTTGAGCGCCAAAGTCTATTTTTTATATCAACTTTATAAAATGTAGCAGAGTCAATTTTTGTGCTATTTGCCAAAATTATGACAAAAAACTGTAGCTGATGAAAAATGTATCCATTTTGTCCAAAATTATGAAAAAAGTACAGAAAAGTTGACAGAAATTGGTAAAATATTGCATTATAATTTTGGTGTAAAAATAACAGCAGTCAAAGGGTTAAATAAGCTATTTCTCTGATTTCAAAACTAAAAGTATATTTCTTTGGCATGAACAAACGATTTTCGAGATGCAATGATTTGCATTGTTACTTCGTTAATTTGCATAAATCCAATCTGGTGGCCAATATACCTACAAAGGACATTTTCTGTCATATACCATGTATTAATCGTTTGAGCTCCGAAGTCTATTTTTATCAACTTTGTAAA
>LD355495.1:35636-55968 GCA_001465055.1 Ptychodera flava | reverse complement strand
CAAACATGCAAATTTCATCCCAATTTTTGCACACATAATTTAGAATACCTAAAGAAATCTGCATACCAAGTTTCAACCAAATCTGACCAATGCTTACTGAGTTTTATCCATTTGCAGTTTTCCTTTTTTCCCCCTCATTTGCATATTTTTGGCACTGACATGTTCATTTGAACAAATTCACATCTCCATCCCTAGGTGCACCTGTACACCAAATACTAGGACAGTAGGTGCTACGGTTTAGGAGTTTTTGATGTGGACGGACTAACAGACATACATACATACTTACATACATACACACAGACGCCATTTTGCCACCTTATACGAATACCTCCCATTTGCATATATACATATGCATATATGGGAGCGTAAAAAATAATACAAAAAATAAGTTTTTGAATTTCAAATAAAGCAAAATGTTGGGTGATTTTTTTTTCGCTAGTTCCAAACTTTGCAGGTGACCCCCCAATTTTTAATGTTGATTTGGTAAGAGAATAGCTGAAAGATTCATTCACAAAAGTTTGAGAAAAAGTTTAAGTGTTTCATTTTCGAGGGAAAACTACCTGAAGCATTAACACATTTCAATCGAAATGGGAAATTACCGTCACTAGAGCTTTGAAATATGGCTTTGAAATATGTAATATAATTATATTGACAATAAAAAAATCAAGAAAACTCTTGAGGTTCTGATCGAGGTGTACATGAGCTTATACTGTAAAGCGGGGCAAGATGGCAATGTCATATAACCACACCTATTATTTTGTCCCCAATATGTGAAACATCAACAGAAAATCAGTTGTTCAAATTTTCTTAATTGCTGTTTTATTTTCTCCAGCTCAGTATCGTAGACCAAACGATGATAAGATTATTTCTGCTTTCATTGCAAAAAAATCATTCACCGATATTGTCGACAAGTACTGACAATACTGTTGTACATAAGATTCATGACAAAACTTCATCGTGAACTAACACTGTTAATTTACAGTTTCAATACAACTTAACTTCAAACAATACAAGTTAACCATAGTTGGTGTTTTTTCCTTTACGTTTTCTTGCGGAGATCTATCTCACATTTTAGTATGATTATGCGCTACCAGAAGATGACATCTATTTTGCAGGAAACACCGTTTTGACTTTGGCTAGACGTACCCTCCGTCATGGAAATGTTTAAACCATTCTGTTCCATGATCACCAACGGATTTCAAGGCTCACTGATATTGCTGAGATATTGCTGAATGTTATTGGAAGATAAATTACAAGTTAAGCTTATTCGGTATTAAAAATGGCCGCAATATGCTGTAACTGTGTTAACTCAGTGTGGAAACATTAATTATTCAATTTTCACAAAAGGTAAGAACTTCGATTATTCCAGTCTGCAAAATTAGTCCCAAGAAGCACAAGACCAGAAAGGGTATTGTACAGACTGAGAGTCCGAAAATTATCTCCAAATCGCTTTCTAACATGAGCCTGACAAGCCCACACACAATACAAAATGTAGAAAAATACCGACCGATATCGTGGTTGACAGCTTGATGGATACCTAGGAGACTTCCGTCCGATAGTTCGGTTTGGATCGACTTAAACACGATGGTGACGATAGCTGACGCTAAGACCAGTCGCAAAGACATGTTGAAAGTTGCGTCGCTTCAGTCGCTTTTGTAACACTAAAGTTCTGGGGAAGTCTGGCTGGTATTGATATTTGCCTGTAAGTAAAGACATGATTCGCACTGATTTACGCTAATCAGATTATTTTCGTGGTGAACAAAACTAATATAAAAATAACCAATTAAAATGTTGCCAGTGGTGTTTGTTTTTGTTCTTTTAACACCAACCAAAGAGATAAACGTATTATTACAAGAGGGAAAATACATACGAAAACCTGTCTAAACCGAACACTAAACGGACTGAGAAAACTTCAGTTTACACAGGTGTTTGGTTTATCGAGGTTCCTTAAACATGGCATTCTATGTGGAAGGGACTAGAAAAGGTGCTCAGTATATACAGGTTCCCAGTTTAGACAGGGTTCGGTTTAGACAGGTTTCACTGTATAAACTGTTGCCTATTTACTTTACTTCCTTGTTAATCTACAAATAAGGAACATCATGAACATAATTGGAACTAATTTTTGATAATGGGGTAGTGATGAAATGTTGGTTTAATCTGCAAATGTAAGCTCATCTGCTTTTCTTTTTAAGTTATGCGGTTGTTTTTATGAGTAATTTGTAATATTGCAACATTCAGCGAAAGGGCACCTAACACCTTTGAGAAATGTGTACAATATGGAGATCCAATTCTCCCACATTAGAGGAAATGATCTCTATATTGCGGACACGACTGTAAAAGGGCACAGGTATTACACAAGTTGCACTGTGTTGACCCAGATAGTTACGGCAGTCTGTCAAAACAGACAAAATCGAATCGTGCAATTAAATAATCGCCGAGATAAAAGTTTAACTACCAACGTATGGTTATTGCCACTACAAGCAATCTCTCTTCCCGGTAAATTTAACACAGCCTATGTTGGCTGAATCTCCAACTTTTAGGAAGTTAAAAATGCCCGATGGGGTATTTCAGTTTTTCGGTTCTCTGCTCAAACGAATTCCCATACACATACCAGCATCGTAACCGCATTACCAAATGACGCGCAAGAAATCTTTCAACATCATCGTTAACTCTGAAAAAAATATTTGATATTTTGTCAACCCTGGAGTAATGGACTTGTGAACACGCAAGGTGAAAGTATCGACACGCTCACCTCCTATGGCGGTGAAGAATCCATGAACTTCCTTCCGAAAGGCTGTCGCTGAGTTTTTTCTATCCCACTATATAGTTGCTCGATTGCGTCGGCCGGCTACAACGCAACGGCACGGAAAGCGACGGATGGCAAAAGACGACAAAACGTTAGCTATGATCGTCAACCGTTGAGAGTTTTGTGACTATGCCAGGATGGTATTTGCGACGACGACAAAGAAGGAAGCGAGCATCCGAGCCAACATGGCAGCTGAATTCCCATTATGATTGGCTACTTGCCGTCCCTAACAATAGGTTACCAGAGCAACAAATGACGCCACAGAAATGTGTCCTCAAAGACAGGTCATACTGTACAAGTGATTCTGTCAAATGCTGCAAAGCAAGAAACAACAACTCTGTTCATTTGTTAAAAGTGTCGTGTCGAGTCATGCATTATGATCAACGTTGCGTAAAGAATTTAAATAACAACAGAAACCGATTTCTCGACTCGAGACGAACCGAAAATCCAACGTTACCGAGTAAATATGTTCGAGCGGTTCTGGCGATGAGAAGGAAGTAAGATTACTGAAAACGGGGCACTCTTCTTTCACAGAAACGATCTAATCAGTATAAGATTATGCAGGACCCAAGGCTTCACCCAATAAAAATAATTTTTTGTTGTTGTGCCGCTGGTTGTAGTTGAGAAATTATAATATTTCCGTTGACAAGAGAGAGATCCGAAAATGAAATTTCAGATCTTGGGAGAGCAGTAGGCCTTCAAGATCTAATTTTAGGTTTTGCGGAGTCGGCAATTCATTGAAGCATGAAGCGTTGATCAACAATCACTTGTAGCCTGCAATTCTGAGTTTACTGACGTTTCTATCCTGGGTGTAGGATTGACTACTACTTCGGCGTATCATAGGTGAAAAGAGGTCAGCGACGTTAAGACAGGTGCTCCGTGACAATGCATCGTTGTTCTTGCACAATGCACATTGTTCACGAGTACTCTTGATTACTAGACGAACAATGCAAAGATTTTTTTTGTCACTCCGACATGTCAACCCAACAGCCGATTTCAGCACTAAGCCTAATGACTTCAAAGATATATATATATTGGAAAACTTGGGAGATTTCCATGGGTCTGAATCTTGAGTGAAGTCGTCACTTCACCACGTTTTTTTTTTGTTACTGGAGCAACAATTGGTGTTATTGCAAATACGTGCTAGGTCACGAGGTCAAACATGTGGTCGTTAGATCGGTACCATCAACCTAAGGCTTTGTTCTGTACGTTTG
Organism: Ptychodera flava; assembly: GCA_001465055.1. NCBI lineage: Eukaryota > Metazoa > Hemichordata > Enteropneusta > Ptychoderidae > Ptychodera > Ptychodera flava. The sequence goes on along the minus strand of LD355495.1, from coordinate 51,948 downwards.
GTCCTATTTCAGAGTCACTTGTTGTAGTGAAAAGATTGTAGGAATGCAAAACACACTTTTGCCAACCAACAACAATAATTACAATATGAGCATTGTAAAATGTTGTGAAACATAATTTCACGACGGATGTAAGATTACTGAAATCACAGTCAGATGAACTATGCTAAAAATAAACCGCCTTTGCAGGGCCTGAGAGATTTGGTAAGACTGGTGTCTTGCCACCTGTCTGATCTGTTCACATTCTTTGAACACGTCCTGTATCGGATTGTATTGCAAAGCTTCCTAGATTTGTTGGCCTGTGATCTTTATTGTTGTAATAAAGGCTACGCGAAAGAAGCTCGCATCGGAAGTACAAGTGGCAAATAGATCCAGAATAATCCATGTCGCGTGCTTTGAATAAGAGCATTTGTGTCTGATTGCGCGTCATAGTGAATCTCAGTCTCGCGAGAATTACAAAATACAACACATAGGTGTTCCTACATACAAATGTAGTTCACACAAGCAAGTCAGTGGACTGCGCACTGTCGATTGTTTCATTGCCCCGAAGGCCTAGGCTTTCCTTCGCAAAGTACCTGCTTATCGCGTCTTTCAAGTTTCTGAAGTAAGCTCGATACCACTTATCTTTTAAAGCAGGTTCAGTGCGTCTATTCTATATTTTCAAGTCGTCAACATAATCTTAGACAACGCACTTGTCCAACATTCAATTCTCGTACATATGACCGGAAAGACATACCTCTTCACATTCGCAAAGTGTCCGTTTCTCAGTATTTGCTAGTGTTATGCTCGTAAGCAAAACGTATGGCCAAAGGCTAGCTTCAAAAGAGACATTCCTCTGGTTGGAGTTTGTGGAAAATTATATAGTGAATCATTTGGACCACATCTTTTCATCTTGCTGTCTGTTCATGCATACATAAGTACGAAATTGAGTAATAAATAAATAAATAAATAAACGAATAGATAAATAAATAAATAAATAAATAAATAAATAAATAAATAAATAAATAAATAAATAAATAAATAAATAAATAAATAAATAAATAAATAAATAAATAACATTCTGGTTGCAGCGGGTAAATGCAGCTTACTCCGATTAAATATATCATTGATTTATTTTTTCTCTTTTTTGAACTGAACGACAATTTTCAAAATTTGAATTTCTGTGGCAGTCCAATTGCAGGAAAAGTAAAAGTATAATAGCCAAAACACGGAACTATGTACCTGAGGGCAGGTGACCATTTGCCCTCCTTACTTCGGGCAAATGGTCTCCTGCCTCGAGGGTAGATAGTCCAATGTTTGGGCTATAATGTTTTATTACATGCCTCTCTCGCATAGTTTTCAATCTGCATTTTTGGGTTTACACACAAATGACAATTATGCTTTATTTCCGTGTTAGACGAATATCTATTGAAAAAATAAAACGATTTAAATCACTGTTGTGCGGTTTATTGATTTTTTTCCGCATAATTTTGTAAACATTGTATTTCCTATGTACAACATTTAATTTTATAATTTTGAAATCCCGATGTTGTCAAGTTGAAAATAGTTCCGGTTCACTTTCAGTCAAATGATGACTATGCGCCCCGCGTTGTCATCAACGAGTTACCATTGAATCCTATGGAGTATGTGACGTTCGATACACAAGGCATGTGACAATGTTGGTTCTGGATGCACACAGTCTAGTGCAGATACTCACATTTCACTGCGAGGACGACAACCTCTGGATGGCAATACATTGAAAATAACGATTCAGTTTCACGCGAACTTTCAGTCATCACTGAAATTCCTAGTAAAAATGTGCAATAACTCAGCTCACTGGGGAGGCACCATGGGGGTTGTGGTAAGGGTACCGGTCGGACTATCAGAGGATGGTGAGTTCCAGACCCGGTAAGTCCTGAGTGGTGAGTTCGATACTCCAGCTGAGTGTTGTGCCCTCGAGCAAGGCACTTTACTCCTCATTGCTTCATCATCCTCATCCTGTAATTGGGTTCGCCTATTGGATGATGGATTGACATGTTTGAAAATATTTATTCCAAAACTCACAAAACTTTATCGTTCACACCTCGGACCATGGACTCTCCTTTGGGTCTATGCTTGGCCATATTACCAACATTCATCTACAGTGTTGGTTGCAGTTCCAAAGATCCGCTGTACTAGAGTTTATACAGTCATATTGCAACTTGAATGAGCCGAATGGGTTCAGCCACTGTAGACACGCTCTGAACTGACTAACACCATGAACAGTCGACGTCCAGAGTGACCAATCACGTAACTACTCAGTCAGCGACAGGCAAATCATTCAACAACGTTCTAAGTAAGTACTTAACTTGTGGATTGAAATTCACACAAAAAGAAATGTCAAACTACATAATTGAAACAAAAGGGACGGAGGACCACAATACTGCATAACAGTAATTTTAATACTCAATGTTGGCAAGAGTACCACGTCTTTTAACTTGGTAACATGAAATAAAGTATCAAATACAGACATATTATTTAAAATCGTTCGTTCAACCAGTCTTGTGGTTGAACTGGTTGATGTCGATGAAACTCATGGTCACGAATAAACAATAATATATTAAGGAGCAACCCACATGTTCAATATTATAATGACATAAATTATTGTCACAAGTAATGATATGTTGCTGACATATATGAATAGAATAACATCGATAAATTGTACAACAATGAGTAATGGGTTGGGGCCAAATTTTGGCTGTATGCTAGGATTTTGGTTTTAAGAACTTTGTCCACGATGGATATTTCAAGAAAGTATCAACAAGACGATGATGATGATGATGATGATGATGATGATGATGGTGATGATGATGACGACGACGACGACGACGACGATGATGATGATGATGATGATGATGATGATGATGATGGTGATGATGATTGTGATAACGTCGACGACGATGATGATGACTATGATGATGGTGGTGGTGGTAGTAGTTATATCTAAGGATAGGATATTTGGGTTATAGCAATCATAATGATACATTTATGTTTATGATTCTCCTGCGATATCATTACATCGGACCCATTACATCATCACGGGCTACGGAAAGAAGGCAACTTCTCCTAGTGTACTTTCGAAGATACTATTCAAGGGCATTGATGCCACCTGCCTCCGCAAAAACAAGCTATATCTGTACATTTATATATGTTTGATAATATATGTAAATGGACTTTGCTTTAAGCGGGAATTAAACGTGCATGTGTTTACAAGGAGTTGGACTTGCAATTTCACCGAAATGTTGATTCACTAGACATGGCAGTCTATGGGGAAACTATGAGTAATTTTTTTCAATACAAAACTAGATAAATCTATGTATTTATGTACTCTTGATAATTAATATTAATGTACTTGATTAGACAAGGGCGGTTACAAGTTGGGATGTGTACGTGTGCAAGAAACTGGATTTTGGAATTCCACCGAAATGTTTATTCACTATACATGGAAGTCTATGAGAGAACTATGAACATTTTTTACTAACGATATCTGTGCATTTATAGACGTTTGGTAATTGATATACACGTCGCCACCTGTCCCCTGTGTTTTTATACCTTGTCTGTCATCAGTTTTAACTGTTCAAGGTGTCTAATGTAAGAGATCACTGCATCTTATTTGCTTGTGAAGCTTGTTGATAATGTGTATGTATTCAAAAGAATCAATGTATTTCGTCGGTGATTTCCTATAGAGGAAATATCACATGGACAATCGAAGGTTTGGGCATAAAATCAGCTTCTGTTACAAGTGACCTTCACACAAGATAGGTTAATAAAAACGTCCCCGGACATTTTCTAAAGGTGATCCTTCCCCCCCCCCCATATTCCCCGGCGCACCCCACCTGTAATTACTGAAGGCTCCCTAAGGGGTAGATGGCCCGGACTAGCTGGATAGCCTTCGCCGTAATGGTTTCTTCCGATAGTGCCAAATTCACTTCATGCTTTGCAAGCCGAATCATGAATGTCAGGTCCGCTTATGGGAAAGATTGTCAAAATCTATTGCATGTAAGAAAATATTCATCACAGAAAACATCTCCTGTCATGTATTAGTTATGATATTGCGTCGAAAGTGGTTCGAGTAAAGACATTGTTGAATATTGAAACAGGATACCCAGAATGCATTTCATTCTGACCTCCAACGTCAGGTAAATCGTGAACGATGCGTCAGCCATTTTGGAATTGGCAGTTCAGTTGTCAGTGTTTGCTGTTGAGCCGCGCAAGGTTCATTACCATTTGGTGATGGGTGCTACTTTCAATTTTGATCAATTGTCATAATTATCACTTTTTTAGGCATATTGTATAAACGGCAACAATGCTGGAGATTCTCACACAACCGTACTTATACTGAACCACTGACTGTCATCGACTGGACTACTTTAGGCGCTGGGAGCGCTGGAAGTTTCTTCTTAACGCAGCAATAGACGATGATTGCCATGACAACAATCAACACTGCTGATGCTGCTCCGATCGCTCCGGCCACTATTATCACAGTGTTGGATTCGTTTTCTAGGAAACAAAACAAATTTGAAATAGTAATTCAGAATTACAAAGTTGAACAAGACACATAATTTGGATAAACTTGTGTGAAAAATTCAAGGTATGATCTCTCATGAGGCATAATTTCATTGCTTTCAGTGAATTGTGGGTTACCAATGTAGAACGTCAGCTTGGCTTCACCGAGAATTTTAATAACTATCCATACCATGGTATATCTTACATAAACCGTGAAATATTGAATCAATCGGCAAACCAGAAGTAAATGCTATAGTAAGAGCCCCAGGTGACATCGATAAGAAACAGAATATAGTGTTTTTTATGGTTGGCGGGCGAAATATGTAAATACTTTGTGCAGAATTTTACATCTATCTTGGGTGACGTTCATATGAATACTTTCCTTCTGCAAATAACAGTGTGCCTTCAAATTATTTTTCATAATTTTTTGCTTAGCAGATTTTCCTTAACATGGTAACCACATCTCCCAAGTTCTTATGGTTCATCGCTAATATATGCCAAAAATGAATTAGTGAAGCTAAAAATGTTTTAAGTTCAGGTTGTGTATCAAGACGCTCTTGAGAAATTTGCTCAATTGACCGACACACAGAGTCACCCACCTTCCAACTGAAGTCCATAGGTGGCGTAGAATCCTCTGTGGTTCTTGGAGTGATCGGAGTGGAAATGGACGAACAGACTCCGTCCCGTCGACTTGATCTCGGCTTCCACGTTGGAGCCGAAATACTTGCCCATCGACGTCGTGGCGGACTTCGAGTCACCGTCGAAGACTTCGACGAAATCGCAGCATACTTCAGTGTCAAATTCTTCAATGTCAAGCTGGAGATAAAAAGACAAGTATGCAAAATAATCCGTGGCACAATTCGGCCAACCAATAAACCAATTTGCATTTTCAAAAAAGAAAATCGAAATGGAGCTAATTTCCAATTTTCAAATGGTTTTATCATCTTGATTATTAACCTTTAGGCCTATTTCTAAATTTAAACTCTTTGGGCTGAGATTGAAATATAGAAAACAGGTGTATACTGCTGTGAGGATGGCACTTTACGGCCATTCAAATTTCCCTCTGACAAACTCTATTTCCCACAATTCTTATTTCCGTTTTTTCAATTTCCAATATACCAAATGTCCGATTTTCCCATTTCAATGGGACCAGATATAGAGCTTGTCCGCCTAAATTTAATAGGTATGCCGTGACAGCGAAAGTTAAATTCACTCAACCATAAATAGTTGAAAACATTGAATATCATGATCTCTTTATTTCTTACTAATGGGTCGCCATCGTACGAAATAAGATACACCAACATAATTATCTTCAAATCACGGGTTTTATGTGTAAGACTTCTTTAGAAGAACAAACTATCTGAAAATGTTCTGCAACCCGAACTTTTTGCGTCAGATGCACACACACAAATTACGTTTCCCGTAGAGTTTGCAGTAGCGCAATAGAATTTTACCATCAATCGAAGAGAGTTTTCAGAATGTAAGTCAGGTAAATTTTTATTTATCAGAACAAATAAGCCTTAAGGGGCCTTGAAAGTATATATAAACCAAATATCAAACATTATTATTTAAAATTCCAGTATCTGAACCACCACGTCCAAATCTAAATCAGGGAAGCGTGTTCCCGCGTACGAGTAGGTGGTGGGCTATCCAAAATACCATACACAATAGCAGTGAATATATTTAACTATCTTACCACAATCTGATTGCCAGCAGATACAGTAATGCAGTAATAGCAATCCTGCTGGCCTGGGTAGTACCCAGGATAGGAAGGTGAAGCAAAAGAACCTTCGTCGTTGGTGTAGTTTCCTCCACAGCTGCCTAATTCGTTTTGTACCGTGGTGTAGTTCCATGGATTGACTGTTGCATCCCATGCCCACTGCCACTGCGTGGTGCCTTCGTTTGATCCTGCAGGCAAATTGCATCATGACACTTTCTTCAGAAGTCACTTATGTCGGTCAAATATAGCGGTGTGACGGACCATTAACTGCTGCCGATAGGCAAGACGTTGAATGTGTGTAAAAACAGATATTTCAACGATGTATGTGCTCTGGATGTGTTGCTCTACGCAGGTGCAGCCAACGAACAATGCACTTTTAAAAAGGTCCATTATATACTATGATAAGATATATTGTGTATGACAAGTAATGTTAACTGACTAATTTTAAGTCAAGAGGGTAATTAATTAGCTGTTCATAATTTGCCCTCCCACAGAAAATTTTTCGACTTACCCTCCCGCACTCAAGCTTTATTTTTACCCACTCCCCCCCCCATTTATTTTTGCCTATTTCCCTTCCCCACTGTGAATGTTTGAAGCTCCCCTGCCCTGTGGCGAAAACAATTGCCAATTTCCCCTGCCCTGGAAACAATCCCCTCAAAAAGTTTTTCACCAAGCCCTGTCCCCAGGACAATCAACAGATATCCACCCTGCCCTACAAAAAAATTTGCTCCCTGCCACCTAAAAATATATCCCCTGCCCGAGCAAACTTAAAATTTCCCCTGCCCTCAAAAATTGCTCCTGGAATAGCTTTTTCGATGAATAGCTCTGTTGGCTGCACCTTTCTACGTGTGTGTAAATTACGACAAGGCGTATACACTCTGATTCGTTTGCTCTTCAGCATGGAGGTTATGTACATGTAGTATATGAGAATTATTTTGAGTTACTTTAAATCGCGTCCTATTTTCAAACAAAGCACCGGAGTTACTAAATTTTCACAACTCCAAATGGTCTGCATAGTGACTTCCTGCCCTAACGGACAGAGTGCTTTTGCCATTTACAAATAAAACCAGAACTTATCATTTTGTCCAACTTCTACGATGTTCAGTGGTCAGCCGTACATTAGTTAGGTATACCTTCTTGTACAAATAAAGAGGCAACATCATGAGTATGGCGTAGTATTACTCTTGCCTTCACACTGCACGATAAGGAAACACGTTCCCAATTGTAATCTGTACTTCACATTCATTTTGCTTGTCCATATTCAGGGTAAACCTGTCCGTTGCATGAAATTTCAGAAAAGCGGTTTCCTTTGGTTTGATGGTTCTGTTATAGGAATAAAGGTCTTGGAACTGACCATTAATGTGCTCGGCCCCGCCTCACCAGTCAAATTTAGCTTTCCTCTTGCCCCTGTCCATATCAAGACGGTATTTATGTCGGAGACAAATAACAATTTGAACTTTATGTAGTCATAATGACCATGCGGATCCTAGATTCATTCAGCCAATCAGACACTTAAGTAACTTTCAACCAATCACTATGCTAGAATTTCCCGCCCAAAATGTTTATCCTTTGACTGTCTATTGCGTTTGTTGCAAGCCGTTTAAAGGCGTAAAGTTTGCTACAGTTGTTGTTCAGTTTCTACTTTCTCGCTGTCAGTGCTGCAGTCAACTTTGTGAGTTCATTGTAAATACATCATTGCTCTTGCTTCTGTGTAAAGTCAAACTTAGCAAACTTGATCATATAAAACCCCATATAAGTACAATTTATTCCAGTATTCTCATGTTCACCTCTATAATATAAGTCTTACCAAACTCAACGGCGTGGTAGTCCACATATATTTCGAACATCAAACCAACGTCCAGGTAAATTTGGACGTACAAACTCTGCCCAGTGGATGTGACGCTCACAGTTTCCCAGTGTACGCAGTGGTAATGGAAAGTAGCTAGTAGTGCATCTGTTTGAGACACTCCGTCATACGCCATGATGTCAAGTAATTGGCAATGATGATCAACAATTTGCATGTCCGCCTATAGAAGGAAAATGCGCACGCATGGAAACGAATGAAATGAAAATCATTTTACTCAATGTATATGGGAAAAATTGGACGAGCCTTGTCACCACCAAGAGTAAGCATCCATGCATAGCTATAAGAATTTAACGCCATATTTTTTAAACGTTGTATTTTAACATTCTCTTGTATGCTTCCTGTTAGAAAATTATTAGTTTCCCGAAGTCATTATCTACCATGTGGCTTTATCGGCAGAGGGTCTCAAAATAGATAGGGGATCCTCATATTTGTAGAACCACGCACGATCGTACAGTCTGCTGATCAGGGGCTACTTACCAGTCCGGAGCTCGATATTGGTACAGGAGTAAAGAGTGTTTTACAAATCAACTATTGTAAGATATTTTGGACAAATTAACATTTTTGTGGTAAAATTAGCACCCGTTGGTAACTGCCTAATTTCCCACGACAATAACCCTTCCGTCTATCTTTCGAAGACTTCCGTACTCCGTATTTGACGAAATTAATTTATATCATCCTGTAATTCACATGCATTTATTGACCTCGGTGCAATACTATGCAAATCCATATGCAAAATGTATCCTTGAGAATTGAATGCTTCTGAGGTGGCATAAAATCACCTCTCAATATACAGCTACTTATATTAATCTTTTGAAATACAAATGAGTTCATAACCAGTATGACGCAGTTAGCAGTCTGTCATCACACTTTAACCTCACTGTGGTCAATGTCCTTCTGACTTTCCAAAAACTTCTGTTGTCAGGTCATTTCTGTCAAATTGTCTTAAGACAATAAATTATCCCATATGCACATGAACACGTTTCTTAAACTTTCAGTTCAACTTCACGAATAATAAACAATGCAAGTCATTAGGTTTAGCCCAAGAAATTGGAAAAGACAGATGAAGACTATGTACATCAAACGGTTTTAGAAAGGCATGGCATTCATATCTGTTCAATGTCTTTCCTTTACTTTGTACCCCTGGGATACAATCATTAGAAAGTAAGTTTCCAGATTTATATTATATTGTGAACCAGTAACGAATGAAAAAGCTAGCCTGAATAAGAAGCGCAAAATGCCTTAGTGCCTTACCTTTACTTTGTACCCCTGGGATACAATTATGACAAAATATGTGTCGAGATTCCCATCTATGAACCAGTCATGAACGGAAAAGCTGCCATAATCAGATATAAAAACTCTGTCCCTCGCATTTGTAAATGCAGTGTAGTTTGCAAGAAATCCAGGACGTGTTGCCGAGAAGTCCGATGTGAAGGTGACCGTCAGAACGTTACCCGTCGATAGTACCGCCGGTGGAATTGATGTGCCGGAGTACTCTCCGATCAGGGTGCCAGTCAGCGACAGTCCGTCGTATATCCTGACTACATCGTGTTTTGGTTCCGTGTTAAAGGTGTCAAATTCCAACTGCAAAGCGATCATTTAAGTTTTGATATTTGGTATGCACACAACAAAATTCGATTATGACTTTTCCTAAGGTTTTTTTTTGGACTGGGACAAAATCTCGTTTCTAGGATATACGATCAAAGCCAGACAGATGCTTATCTAGTCTCATGAAATGGCGACTGACAAGCATTCACCAGAATTATGACTTTCAAAACAGAATAGCCTGTGAAGACCTCGCCTTTTGTAACGTTTTCGTGCTTGATTGTCTTTATTAGACATCTATAAGTATATTAAGCGAAAGAGATACTTTTTAGGTTTCGTTTCTCAGCGCATCGATTTAGACCAGACAAGTTGGTCTTGTTCAACTTTTACTTAGAAAAAAATCATAAGTTAAAATATGAAAGTGACAGTGAACGTCAGTCGCTCATGTTCACATCATATAGTTCTGAACAGTGAACTCATCGTTGTCATCTTGTTGCAAACCAGAATTACCGCTCCAAGTAAACATTCTAATTTCATTTTTATTTTTATGTCCGTAGTTTGACCTTATAAACTCAACAAACAAACAAACAAACAAACAAAAAACAAACAAACAAACAAAACAAAACAAAACAAACGAAAATAAAACAACACTACACGACATGATAATTTCGAAGACAGAGATCTGGGATAAAAACCAAACATAGCATATTTATACATTACTAGTTCCGCAGTGAATGATAATTTACATAATCAGGAGAAGGAAAATACATTGTATAACCCACAATGCAACTCAATCGGTAAAACATTCAGACATTATAGAAGAGCTGCATGCTGGCCTGATATCGCTGTTGCTTATGAACATAATTCTAAATGGGCATTAGCCAATAGACATCGACTCGACGACATCTGCTTCATAAAGGTTATAATTGGAGATACCTGGAATTTAGAAAATGATTAACGTCAGTAACCATTCCATGTGCTTTAAGCAATATCTCATCTCTATTTTTGGCGTCGTGGCAGGGAACTCAGATTGTTAACGCTGAACTATAATTTTGTCACGACTTGTTACCGCTGTTTGCGCACGACATGAGAAAACAAATGACTGTAAAATCGCTCAAGGGTGGTTAATAGTTACAGCAATACAATAAAAGTAACTCTATTGAATCGTGTTGCATGAAAAGTGCGTTTCGTAGTCAGTGACGCATAGACACGACCTCTGCTGACTTTCAGATTCTTTTAAAACGCACGAAAACAATGGGAATGGCTGAAATAATGTGTTTAATGGTCTACGTTTGTTATTTGAATTAGCGAGTACAGAATTTTGGCTGCTCTAGGTAGCTACCACTTCTCCTTGGTACCTCAACTTCTAAAAAATTAAAAAGAAATTCTTTAAATCTACCTTTGAATGAATGTCAACAGTGGTAACTTACACGTTTAGGAGAGTGACAGCCACAATCACTTGTAGACTTGGGAAACTGAATACGTGATATGAGAAACTGTATACCTGAAAAAAATTAAAATTATCAAAAAATCGTCTCACCAGAATCAGGGCATCATTTCTTGGTATGAAGATGACATAAATACATTCTTGCTTGTTGTTATAGTAACCAGGGTATCCAGGAGACGAGAATTGGCCGGAGTCTGAGTAGAATGTACCACCACAGTCTCCAACCGCTCTTCTTTCTGATAAAGAGTGAAAAAAAGCTTGGCTGTAAAACTATGAATCCAGCGTACATTTTTATATTTAGTTCAGATTATCTGAAAATTTAGTTTATTGTATGTGTTACATTGGTTGAATCGGGAACGTTTCTGTTTTTGTCATTATATACAATGACAATTTCATCAAAAAGGTAGCACACGCGTCAGGGAGAGATAGTCGGGCCCTAAAATTTCTACAGTTATTTTCTGATCTATCAATTGTGGGGCTCATTTTAAGCTTTCAAATATCGCAAAATGTGGGGCGATTTGTTTCGCTAGTTCCAAACTTTGCACGGTGAACTCCCCACCCCCGATTTTTATTGTTGATTTGGTAAGAGAATGGTTGAAAGTTTCATTCAGGAAAGTTTTCGGAAAAGTTTAAGTGTTTGAATTTCGAGGCGCATACTACTTTAAGCATATAGAGGGGTAGAAGGGTACATATAGCGTAAAGCTTGGCCAGATGGCAATGTCATATCACCACCGTCTACTATTTTGTTTCCGATATGTGAAATATCAACACCAAGTCAGTTGTTCAAATCCTTGTTTCATTTTTACAAGCTTAGAATTGTAGACCACACGTGTAGATAAGATTATTTCTGCTTTCATTACAAAAAAAAATCATTTACCCATATTGTCGACTGGTATTAACAGTGTCATTGTTGTGAATTGCATAAGAGCACCTGAGATTCACGATTTAAACCTCATACAACACCTGAAACAACACTGTGAATTTACCGTTCCAATACAACTTAACTTTAACCGATAGAAGTTCACCATGGATGGTCTTTTTTTTCTTGCAGAAATCCATCTCACAAGTTGCTTTGATTATGCACTGCCAGAAGATGACATCTATTTTGCCTAATACGTGTCAGAAACAACGTTTTGACTTTGGTTTAACCCTTCATTATGGAAACGTTTAAACCATTCTGTTCCATGATCACGAATGAACACGTCAGGGGTCACTATTCAAATAATGGTATTAGAAGACAAATTGCGAATTAATTTGTATCAACAAATGGCCGCAATATGCTGTAACTGTGTTAACTCAGAGTGAGAACATTAATATTCAATTTTCATAAAAACAGGGAGGTAAGAACTTCATTTATTATAAAGGCTGCAAAATTAGTCCCAAGGAGCACAAGACCAGAAAGGGTATTGTAAAAACTGAGAGTCCGAAAATTATCTCCAAATCGCTTTCTAACATGAGCCAGACAAGCACTCATACAATACAAAATGTAGAAAAATACCGACCAATATCATGGTTCACAGCTTGATTGGTGCCTAGGAGACTTCCATCCGCTAGTTCGGTTTGGATCGACTTAAAGACGATGGTGACGATAGCTGACGCTAAGACTAGTCGCAAAGACATGCTGAAAGTTGCGTCGCTTCAGTCGCTTTTGTAACACTAAAGTTCTGGGAAGTCCGGCTGGTATATATGGATATTTGCCTGTAAACAAAGACATGATTCGCACTGATTTACGTCATTCAGATTCTTCATGGTGAACAAGCTAATGTAACTATAACCAATAGAGGTATTAAGATGTTGCCAGTGGTTTGGGTTTTGTTAACACGAACCAAAGAGATAAACGAATTATTATATGAGGTAAAATACATTTAACCGTTGCCTGTTTAATTTACTTCCTTGCTAATCTACAAATAAGGAACAGGAGAAAAGGTCTGTATCTATCGCAGACACGACTGAAAGGGGCATAGGTATTACACTTGCACTATGCAGCCGTAGATGGTTATGGCAGTCTATCGAAACAGATAAAAGCGAAACGCTGAGATATAAGTTTAACAACCCACGTATGGTTATTGCCACAACAAGGCAGACTCCCAGTCTCTCTTCCCGGTAAATTTGACACAAACTTTGTTGGCAGAATCTCCAAGTATTAGAAACTTAAAAATGTCTGTATTTCAATAACGGAAACTCCCAATCCCCATACATAGGCCAGCAGCATAACTGCAGTACCAAATTACATGAGAGAATTCTTATAACATAATCATTAACTCTGTGAAAAAATATTTGATGCCTTGTAAAACTTGGACCCACGTTGAAAGTATCAACGCACTCACCTTCAACGGAGGTAAAGAATCGATGAACTTCCGTCTGGAAGTCTGTCGCTGTTTCTATCCCACTAATTGCACGATTGTACGGAAAGCGACTGGTGGAAAAGGACGACAAAACGTGAGTTATGATCGTCAATCGTCGAGAGTTTTATGATTATACCAGAACGGTAATTGCGACTACGATAAGGAAGGAAGCGAGCATCCGAGCCAATATGGCAGCTGAACTCCCATTAAGATTGGCTACTTGCCGTCCCAAACATAGGTTACTAGAGTAACAAATGACGACACAGAAATTTGTCCTAAACACAGATCATACTGTGTAAGTGATTTTGTCAAATGTCGCAAAGCAAGAAACAACAACTCTGTTTATTTGTTAAAAGTATCGTGTCGAGTCATGCATTATGATCAACGTTGCATAAAGAATTTAAATAACATTAGAAATAGACTCATCGGGACGAAGCAAAAATCCAACGTTACTGAGTAAATATGTTCGAGCGGTTTTGGCGATAAGAAGGATGTAAGATTACTGAGATTGGATACTCTATTTAAAAGAAACAATCTAATCACTATTTGATTGCCCAAGGCCTCGGCCTCACCCCATGAAACAGATTTTCTCCTTGTAGTGCTGATAATTGTAGCCGAAAAATTACTAGAGTGCACATTTATATTTCCTTCGACTTTTGAAATCCGAAGATGAAATTTCAGATGTGAAGAGAAGGCTAAATGCAGGATCTAATTTTAGGTTTTGTGTCGGCAATTCATGGAAGTATGAAGCGTTGATTACCAAGCGCCTGTGGGTAATTCTTAGCTCGCTTGCGTTTCTGTCCATTCAAAACCTGGATGGTAGAGGACTGACTATTCTTTTAGCTTTCCTCCAAAACATCATAGGTCAGAACAGGTCAGTGGCGTTAAGACAGGTGCTCCGTGACAATGCATCGTTGTTCTTGCACAATGTACATTGTTGACGAGTACTCTTGAGTACTGGACGAACAATGCAAAGTTTCTTCGTCACTGCGACATGTCACCCCAACGGCCGATTTCAGCGCAAAGCCTCATGAATGTAAAGATATATGTTTGAAAATGTACAAGATTTCCGTCGGTCTTAAATTTAACAGCTGAAACATGCATATCACTAAAACGATGACTCAACAACCTTCGCTTTGACCAAATACATTCTCGATAACCAAAACACCGAAACGGAGATCATTGTCGTTTTCTTGAGTAAAGACGTCACTTATTACGTTTGTTATTACTTGAGCAACAATGGTCTCATTGGTAATACATGCCCGGTCAAGAGGTCAGAGAAGGTGGTCTTTAGATCGGCACGATCAACCTTAGTCTTTTTTCCGGACATTTGGTCGTGTTCAAGGGTCACTCGTTATTGCCCAGGTGAAAAGACTGCAAGAATACAAAGCTACATTTGCCAACCAAAAAACATAGCTGCAATTGGTAGATTGCAACGTGTCGTGAAACATGATATTAAGGCGGAAGCAAAATTACTGAAATTCCGTAGTAGATGAACTATGCTGAAAATGAGCTTTTTTGAAGGTCTGAGAGGTTTGGTAAGCCCAGTTTCTCGCCACCTTTTTTCACATTCTTTAAACACGCCCCTTATGAGATTTTATCAAACAGCTTCCTAGATTTGTTGACCTGTGACCTTTGGTGTTGTTGTAAAGGCTACGCGAGAGAACAGCGTGTCGGCATTATACTAGTAAGTGGCAAATTTATTTTGACAACAGATGCCGAATAACCCATGTCGAAGTCGCGTGCGTTGAATAACAGCATTAGTGTCTGGTTGCGCTTCATAATGAATCTCAGTCTCGCGAGAAGTACAAAGTACAATACTTGTACAATGTAGTTCACGCAAGCAAGTCAGTGAACCCCGCAGTGTCGGTTGTTTCATTGTCCAGGAGGGCTAGGCTTTCCATCGCAAGGTACCCGTTTATCGCGTCTTTCAAATTTTCTGAAGTAAACTCGATACCTTTTAACTTTTAAAGTCAAGTCAAGTGTATCTATCATATATTTTAAAGTCGTCAACATAATCTTAGACAATCTTAAGACTCGTTTAACATACCATTCTCGTTTATATGACCGGAGAGACGTTTCTCTTTCACATTCGCAAAGTTACCGTTTCTCAGTATTGGTTACGGCGACTCGAACGCCAAACGTATCGCCAAAGGCTATAGCTTCAAAAGTGACATTCCTCTAATTTGAGTTTGTAGCAAATTATGTACTTCGTCATTTTGACATTATTTTTTTCATTGACATTATTTTTTCATCTTGCTGTCTGTTCGTGCATACATAAGTTAGAAAGTGAGTTATAAATAAATAAATAAATAAATAAATAAATAAATAAATAAATAAATAAATAAATAAATAAATTCTGGCTGCTTCTTATTGCAGCGGGTAAATGAATATCATTTTTTTCTCTTTGTGAATTGAACGATGATTTTTAAAAAATTGAATTCCTGTGGCTGTCCAATTGCAGGGAAAGTAATAGTTCCCACCGGTTCTGGATGCACACAGTCTAGTGCAGATACTCACATTTCAATGTGAGAACGACATATTCTGAACATGAATGGTAATACATTGAAAATAACCGTGCAGCTTCACGGGAACTCTCAGTCACCACTAAAGTTAAAAGAGATGCAATGACTCAGCTAACAGAATCGAAAACTCACAAAACTTTATTGTTCATATCTTGAACTAAGGACTCTTCTTTGGGTCTATGCTTGACCATATTACCAACATTCATTGCAGTTCAAAAAATAAGCTGTAATAGTTTATACAGCTGTATTGCAACGTGAATGAACTGAATGTGCTCAGCAACCGTAGACACGCTATGAATTGACTTATACAATGAAGCGTCGACGGCCAGAGCGACCAATCACGTG